>JXPG01017734.1:0-22314 GCA_001015175.1 Megaselia abdita
TTTTAAAGCCATTTTTGATTGTCTAAAAAAAAAGAGCACACGTTTTCTACGTTTAAAAAAAAAGCCAAATTCTTAATTTGGTCCAAAATTCCCAAGCTCGATGCTTTAACTCACCTTCAAGCTATCTACAAAAATATATTACCAAATCGGACGTACTTAGCATCAAAGCTATCATTACCATTACTGACCATCTCTGGCAGATGAGACAGATAATTATTCCTTCACTGAAGTGTAGAAGGGAAAACTTCAATGATTTCTTCACGCCCCTGACAAAATGTTATGAAAACGCTTAACAAAATTATGAATTTTGATTGGTTCGAATATTTTCTTGGACAGAAAGATATTGATATATTTCTGAAATAGTTCTACCCCAGTAAACAATTTCCTTAAGATTTCTAAAAGAAGTCTTTTCGAAGAAAAAGAAAAGTTTAAAAGAAGTTCAAAAGAAATTTCTTCGAGAAGGTACTTCAGGAAGTCTTAAAGAAGTTCGAATAATTACTCTTTAATACATTTTTGAAAAGAGGGTTCTTAAAGAATTCTCATTTCTTCTTAAATATTCTTTAAGAAGTCTAAAAGATTTCTTGAAGGATCTAAAGAGAGCCTTCAAAAAACCATAATATTTCTTTAATACCTTTTAAGTAAACTTCTAGATGTATTTAGATTGTCTTTTAAAAAAAGAAAGATATAAAATTAAACATTTTTTAAAGCCGTTTTTGATTGGCTAAGAATTACACCTAAACAGAACATAGCCTGACGGACACAAAATAAAACGCCTCTAAAATTAAAAGAAAAAGAGAAGCAAACTGGAAAATATTGCATTGAAAAATCGTATTTGAAAAATGTATTTCAATTTAATTGACACGAAATTGAAACATAAAGAACATACTTGAAAAAAAGAAACACAATATTTGATTTTTCAAAAGCTATTGAGAGATTATGAAAGTTGAAAAAGAGAGAAAGGATTTGATTCATCAAAAAACGATTGAAGAGGAATATTTGAAATAAAGAGTGCGTATTTGATTTATAAAAAAAACTAATGGAGAATACTTAGAATAGAGAGATTCAGTGGACCCTACTTGGGAAATATTACTTTGTCTTTCAAAAGATCTTTGAAATACTGATTCCTGACTCATTTTGAGAATAGATATCTTTCAAAGTTAATTTGCAAAAAAAAGTCTTGGTTTTGAACAGGTTCTTAAATATTTTGTCTTTGAATTTTAAGCGTCATTTTATTTTATGTGCAGTATTCTCAGTTCGTAGTTTTCCATAATGTCTCTTCGATTAATTGAAAAAATATTATGAACACTTAAAAAAATTACATAGGGTTGATACATTCCTGTCAATGAGAACTCGTATACTAAGTTTTCTGTTGGAAGTTATGAGCAATAGAAGTTAAAACAACGGGAGAGACACATTTTTAATCCAATTTTTATTGAGAAGGAAATAATTTTAAGCCAATTTTGATTGGCTAAAAAAGAGAGAGACATTGTTTTAAGCCAATTTTGATTGACTAAGAATCACACCTAAACCGAACAAAGCCTGACAGTATTCGTGATTGAAATTAAAGTTATACTTCGTAATTGCAAAATAAGTCTAACCATCCCACAATTCCCCTTCAAGCTATCTACAAAAACATATTACCAACAAGCTTAACTTTCAACCCACAACATTCTTGAAATTTAAACCAAATAAATCACATGAAACATATAATTTTTCATCCTCCTCCCAAAAATACCTCCTTTCTCACATAAGGAAAGGAAACACCAAGATCAGATCTTCCCATAAATCCTCCACGTTTAATCAACAACCTTTTCCCCCGAAGCCTCGAAAGAGAACAACTAATGAGATGGCTGAAAAAGATTATACCCAATAAATCATGTGAAATGACACGTCGTAAATTCATTCTCTAATGCAAAGCGGGAGAAAATCGATTAGCCGACTTTTAAATGCAACGTGATTGCTGTGAAATAAGCCAGAAGTCGGCAATGACGATGACAACAGCTAAAAAGTAGATTGCTGTATGAGAGGGAAGATAGACAGAAAGAGAAGAAAAGTCAAGTCAAGCTGATAAACTGTTGAGTTTGAGTGAGAAGTCATCGTCTAATAGCCATTAAGAAATTTCATTAAACATTAAACATATTGATAATCTTTTCGACCTTTTCATTTGAATGAAAAGATGAAGGGTCAATAAAAACATCAGAAAGAGGACTGCTTCTGGATGCTGATGTTATATATATCATCTTCGTCTTTGGTTTTAAGTGTGTTGTTCGTTTCTGAATCATGGAATGAGAATGTGAGAAAATGTAATAAAAGGCAAAGGTCTTTCAAATAACTATATGTAGTAGCACTTCTGGAAATCGTGTTTGTTCTTGGAATGTGAGACTTTTGGCTGCGGAAGTTCTTTCTTCTGATTTATGATTTCTTAGTATTATCGGGTGTAATGGATTCTCAAGGAGATTTGGAATTACGATTTGGCTACAAAGTTCCCCGGTGATTAATCGGCAATGTTTGGAGGATTTATTGGTTTTATTAGGCAATGATTCTTGGTAGATGGTAATTTCTTACGAATAACTTCGATTTTACTTCTAAAGTGATTTATCGACAATGTTTGGAGGATTTATTGCTTTTGTTAGGTATTTTTTGCATTTCATTTTTATTTCTATGGCTTCTAGTTTGGCTTCTAAAGTAATTTATCGGCAATGCTTGGAGGATTTGTTAGGTATTTCTTGCATTTAATTTTGCATCTTAGAACATTTTTCTTAAAGATCTATTGAAGTTTGGCTTCTAAAGTAATTTATCGGCAATGTTTGGAGGATTTATTGCTTTTGTTGGGTATTTTGCATTTCATTTGAGTTTGGCTTCTAAAATAATTTATCAGCGATGCCTTTAGACTTTCAAAATGTTTACCAAGGTTCAAAAAACTACGAATCCATATGGATTTTGTTCTGAATTTTAAAAATACATTATTCTACTTCTTCTACTTTATTTTTAAGAAATTAAATGCTTTACAGTTTATATATTATCCCTATCTTTTCTAAATAAATATAAGAGGAGATAATTGATAGGTTATTCGAGTATATCCGCCTTAACATTTTAAAATGGGACAGTTCTTCATAATTCTAACAGTATAGAAAATTCCTAAAACTAAACATTTTTTTTTTTAAATAACAAAATTTTACAAAACTGTAGAAGTCTGTCTCATAAGTCAGAGATAGTAATGGTATTGATATCATTAGTGATAATGTACCTAATAAATTTGTCAGTGTCCTTGTACAATTGAGAAATATTGAAATAAATCGAAATTGCACAACTTTGTCAAACACGATCTTAGAAAAAGTTAACAGAATCACGCGTAAGTTGAAGCTATATTTCTGCTTGGATTCTTGAATTCTTATGATAGTTTTTCATTGGATAGTTCTTCTGATGTCAACCGTCAAATAAGAGCCACCTCAGCGTTTTTCCGGCTGACAACTCATGTGATTTTTCTTCTTCTAAAAACATTCTTAATAAGAAATACTTATTTCTTCTTTTTTCATATTTAAACAAAATATGTATCTACTTACATAATATTACAGTTTTTAAATCAAGAGATTACCTTTGGTGTTTTTTTTTCCAAAATTGTAGAATAACTAGTAATCGAAGAGTTAAACTGTGATTTAATTCTTAATCTTTAATTATTTGAAATAGTCCTGGATTTTTGAAGAATATTTGCAGCTTAACTCTTTCATAACTTGTACAAATACTGAACACTTTCAATCTCTGCGAAGACTCAAAGACGGAAAATAGAGACTGACATCGTAAAACTCAGTAAAACTACAAAGCATCTCCCAGAAACCTAACAAGAACCTTCAAACAAGAAGAGTAATCGCAAGAATCAAAGACTCAGCTTAAAGGTGACAATGTTTTTACAATGACTTAAGAAGTAAGAGTAAAAGGGAAAGCTGTATGACATAATATCGTTAGTGTTAACTTTAATAATTTTTTCACGTGCCTGAACTTAGATATCTCGGAAGTGGAAACCTGAATCTTTCTTAGATTCTTGTATTCCTCTAGACATGTCAGCCATATTCCGATATAAGATGTATATAGATATAAATCATAGCTACCTGAATTTTTAAGTTGCTTAAGTTTAGCCTACTCAAAATATAGAGTTTAAATGAAATTCAAGCCGTCAGTAGACCTTGATTTTTGTTCAAAATATTGCTAGATTTACTTAGGATCGGCCATTAAAATTTAAGACGGCTGACATGTCTGTATTCCTGTAAGTTTATAGCTCTTGAGATGTCAGCCGATAAAGCTACCTCAGCTATTTTTTGACTGACATCTCATATTATTTTCCTTCCTTTTTTAAAAACGTTCTTCACTCCTTTCATATTCCAAAAATCCCGCGCCCTTTCGCTTCAAATTTGCTAAAGATTTTTTTTTTTAGATATGAACAAATAATTGAAATAGTAACTAGAAAGTCGTATTGCTTATAAGGCAATGTTCCGTTGATTTATTTCTTTTACTAGTCAATTTNGGCTTATAAGGCAATAATCCGTTGATTTATTTCTTTTACTAGTCAATTTTCTTTCCTGAATTTTATTTTCATAGATTTTTCTCTTGAACTTTTATTTCCAACTGCAATAATAAATAAAAATAAATTGACGTTGCGATTAAAAAACAAGAAATCAGCAGTGTCTAACATTTCCTTTCAATCAGGTTCCCAAAGTGATTAGTCGGCAATGTTCGTAGTACTTCAGAAAAGTATTTTCTTATATTAGTACTTCACAAATTTAAACAAAACCCTACTAAATATATTAATACCAAATGTTTCTATAGATTTCACTTAAAATTAACATGAGCTTATTTCAAATGCACTCAATAAAATAGTTTTCTATCAAGAGCTCTTCAAGTATATTTCGTTTTATTTGGGGTATAAAATACTAACTATTTGAGGAGTAATCCAGAAGCAAACCGATAACAAGTCAATATTGAATAGGACGTGACTAATGAGTGATTATCAGATGTGGGAAATTTGAAACGTAGTTGAAAAGGTGATAAGGCTGAGTTTGAGTGTTAATAACAATATTTTGATAGTGATTGAAGTGACACTTGATGAAAATGTTTGAGAATTGGCATACTCGAAAACCTTATCAGTATTTTCAGGGACTTTTAAAAGGGTTAATGGTTTTTAGATTGACGCTTTATGGAATTATGCCAATTGATTGTTGTTGATATTCTCGGTCGGCTGATGGCTTATAATATCAATAAAAGCGTTTTGGCTGACAGCTTAAATTTCAAGAAAATTAAGTATTTCAAATGGCTAGAGGCGTATGAAAATATTCGTAAAATATAAGCCGCGCTGGAACGCTCCTATGGCTGACGATTTTTACGTTTCTGGGTGCTGAGATGGCTTATATTGGACTATGGCTGACATTTCTGACTATAGATAACAAAAACCGTGGGATTTTTCTCTGTTCTCAGTGAGATCTTGAGACAGGAAATCATTTTTCGACTAGAGTAAAACTACTAAGAGATTCTCCTTCTCAACAATACCGCCAGGTGTCTGTTGCCGTCCTATTCTTGATTGGCTGGGTTGGGTGCTCCAATTCGCCGGTGGAAGGGGAACAGTATCTAACCTGTTGAAAAGTGCCTCGAAGCCAGTGGGATTCGAACCCTGGCACTATCTAGTGAGTGAAATGCACACTCTCTCCACTAGACCAACTCCCCATCCTGACTGAAGAGTAAAAGGGAAAACTATATTATTTAATATAGTTAGTGATAACAGTGCAAAAAACCACTAAATTTAAAAATAATAAAGCGAGTTACAATTAAATATACAATAATGACATACATTTCATAGGAATTTACACGATTCCAATTTTGATTTTGTATTACTCTGTGAAATTCGATTGTGCAATAATCGATTAAGCATTTTAGTCACGTTGTTACGAGTGCAACAAATTGGGTTTTTTGTGATGGTTTCGGTTTTCGGTTTTTTTTTATCATTTTCAATATTACGTTTTCCCGATATTCATTCTAAAACACAGATGGTAGGAGGAAGGTGAAACGTTTTCATATTTCTACTGAAATAAATTCCTCCGAAAACAATTGTACAAACAAACAGAGTGTTTTCATTCAAAAGAGGACGTGTAAACATATATGAAATGAAAATTTGTTCTGTTGTCATGGTTATTTTGTTCGAAAATAATTAAATAGTGGCGTGGGTGGCGGATTCTGTTCTTCAATAATATTTATGTTCGCACAATTTTCATTACATCTTGCAAATTTAATTATTTTCTATTCTCTCTCATCATCAATGATTTCTGTTGATCTTGACAGTTTTCTCGAAACTGATTGCTTTTTAATTGACGACGACGGGTGGTTATTGTATAATTAGGTTATTAGTTAAGATGAGTTGAGCTGATAGTTTTTAATCTTTCATCAAAGCTTTGTATTCATGACTTCAACAGAAAATTATTGTTTAGTTTTGTCATTTTTGTTTGTAGTTAAAAACTCAGCGACGCAATTAAAACACTTATGATTTTATTTATAACATTTGTATAACTCGCAAAATAGAAATACTTTTGTATAATTCGCAACTATCGTTTCTAAAAACTGGACCATTTTTAAGTCTCCATATTTCTAAAAAACATAAGACCTAGAAGCTTATTTAAGTGTAGTTAACGAAAAATATTTCTGAAAATAATAGAAGATATACAATTATTTAAGATCGTATAATTCGCAACAAATATTTCTATAAATTAGAAGGAGATATATACTTATTTAAGTTTGTATAATTCTACAAAACGTAGTAGAGTTTAGAGTGTAGTACATTTCGCTATATTTTGTAAAATACACTGTTTTACGTAGTAAAATTCACTACGTAAGTAGTAAATTAGTTGTAAAATTTACTATTACTATTATTTTGTAGTAAGGTTTTCTATAAATTTACTATAAAAAGGATAGCAAAAATGACTTAAATTTTACTACCAAGCAGTTAAAGTTTTAGTAACGAATTCATCGTAGTAAGATTTTCTATTAATAGTAAAAATAACTCATTTGGTGATAGTAAAATTTACTACAAAGTAGTAAAGATATTAGCAAAATATTTGATTAGTGTTCATTCTATTAATATTAAAATTACTACTTAAGAAATAGCTTAAATTACTACTTAATCTCTAGATTGTAGTAAAAAAAATAGTATTAATTTCATTTAGTAAAAATGTCTACTAATAGTAAACTTTGCTAATCCATAAATTACAATTTTTTAGTAAATATTACTGAGCGAAATTTTAGTTTTTCATTTAGTCATGAGTTTAAACTCAGATGATTATAGTTTTTTTTCGTTTTACTACAAAGTTACTCATAGTTGAAATACCATCATAATATTTTTATCAATTTCTTTTTCTTTGTTACTACCCAAAGTAGTAATATTTACAATTAGGTAGTAAATTCTATAAGCAGGTTGAAATCCCAGCATTAGCTTTTTTTGCATGTATGTTTTTGATTGTGACTTATTAACTGTGTTCAATTTTATTTCACTGCCTATGGCTATGCCGTTTTCCAACTATTTTAAATGTAGGTTGTTTTTTGACAACTGAAGTAGATAATTCTTTAAGTTTGTAAAGAATATTTCAAAAAATGCAAAGAACTAAACACTTTTTTAAGTTTGTATAATTCGCAACAATTATTTCTAAAAATTAGAAGAGCTAAACACTATATTCCTAAAACTTATCAAAACCAGACAATTATTTAATTTCGTATAATTCCCAATCATTATTTCTAAAATTTGTATCAAAACCAGACAATTATTTAAGTTCGTATAATTTGCCAATTTAATTTCCGAATATTAAAACCTCTAATTAAAATCTACCTTTCCAATTTATCTTCTCAAAGAGTAATTTCACCCCTAGATAATAAAATTCCACACCTCTTAAAAATACCATAAAACCATCATCTGAATTCTCAAGAAAATCCACATAATTCCTTTGGGATTCTCACGTATGCATTAAATAAAAATACTCCACTGAAAAAAAAGAAAACAAATATAAAAATTCTTTATAATTTTATAACCAAAAATACCACCACGTTCAACAATGAAACACACAATTAATTACGGTTCTATAGAACCAGATCATCACGTTCACCATTCACAAATGCAGCCTTTGACCTTCACGTGACAAACAAAGCGTATACTAAAATACTTACCAAGAATTTCATTTATACATCTCAAGCAAGTTGATTTGATTGTATAATTTATGGTCTCCTGCCGAAATGAAAGAGCATTCCGCCCATAAAATAAATCACTTGATTACCGTATAAATATAATTTAATCTTACCAATTTTGCAGCATTTCATTATAATCGCTTTAAAGACGAAGCAAGCAAGGCAAGATAATTTCTTCTTTTGTACTGACAAACAATTCCCTGACGAGTTGACGTTGATGCGCTGTGTTGTACAAGAATATATACAAATTTAGCAGCACCAGCAGCAATCAACGTTGACTACAATGCGACACGATACCATCAAGTCAGCCATTCAATTCATTCCAATCCAATCCAGTCAGGCAGCCCATGCAACCATCCAGAAAGAACGAAAACGAAACAAAAATATCAAAGTGCCATAAGTAAGTCAAGTATCATTCAATGAGTCGTTAAAATGTCAAAAAACTCACTTAAAATGACTTTAATATTCAAGTTGAGGCGTATTGTTTGTTTCTCTGTTTTCCTTTTTCTCTTACTTACTTTTTTTCTTTCTTCATTTTTCATCATCACCATTAAAATCATCGTTCACTCTTTTTGCTTTACAAAAACCCATTGTTAGCGTTGAGATTTCAACAGTCACCAGAGAACTTTAGATATACAACATACTTTTGTTGTTACCGGTTGTGGAAGGTCTTGTGGGGTTTCGGAATTTCTATTCTAAAGCATTTTTCACTAATTGTTCATAGATTTTTGTCTTCTATTTTTTTTCATGTGATGTTGGGTTTTTAGTGAAAAGAAGTGAACTGTTTACAGAGTTATAAGATTTGATTGGTTTTCCACTCTTCGTTCTTAATATTGTCAGTTTATTGCCATTCAATTTTTGATCAGCGTTTCCGAACGATCTTTAGTTTGATCCTCAGAATTTTTCGTCACTTAAGTGTGAGTCAGACATATTATCTGACGCAACCCTCGTCATTTCTATGTTCCTCTACCCTTTAAGCCATTTNATGGTTCTGTAAGAGCAATTTCCATCATTAAAATAGGAAAACTAAAGAGCTGTAGTAGAAAATCTGATAAATATATTGGAAGCAAACATTCCTTAATATCACTGCTACACCTTGAGAAAACTTTGATTCCTTGTGTGAGTTCGTTCTTAATATTGTCAGTTTATTGCCATTCAATTTTTGATCAGCGTTTCCGAACGATCTTTAGTTTGATCCTCAGAATTTTTCGTCACTTAAGTGTGAGTCAGACATATTATCTGACGCAACCCTCGTCATTTCTATGTTCCTCTACCCTTTAAGCCATTTCCTTTCTGTAAGATTTCTATTAGAAGTCTTTTCGAAGAAATAAGTATAAAATAAGTCTTATTTCTTTGAAAAGCTATCTTAAGAAGTTTCTTTATTCGCCCTGAAGTTGTCTAAAAGAGTTCTTTTCTAAACTTCTTTAAAAAAGGGGTAAGACCACTCAAGTTAATTCCTAAAGAAGTTTGAATAATTACTTTATTCTCGCTGAAGTTGTCTAAAATAGTTCTTTTTAAAACTTTTTTAAGAAGGGATAAGAACATTTTCCTTTTTTTAAATTCTTTGAAAATAATTTTTTAAGAAACATTAAATCGTTCTCCCAGACAACCAGCTTCTTTCTTTAAGATTTCTAAAAGAAGTCTTTTTAAAGAAAAAAAAGTCTAAAAGAAGTCTTATTTCTTCGAAAAGCTAATTAAGGAGTCTAAGTTATCTTGAATGTCTTGAAAATCTTTTTCAATCTTCTGATAGTGATCTAAAGATAGCTTTTAGAAAACAATAATATTTAGTGTGAGCCTAATTTATTAACTGGGCCAGCCCTCATAATTTAGATGTTCCTCTAATATACACACGTTATAAAAGCTTATAATTAAATATTTAAGGAGGGAAGACTAAGGAACCGTTGTAGAAAATCTGATAAGTGCATAGGAAGCCAACATTCGCAGCCCTCGTCACTTA
The DNA here is from genome assembly GCA_001015175.1 of Megaselia abdita. Classification (NCBI taxonomy): domain Eukaryota; kingdom Metazoa; phylum Arthropoda; class Insecta; order Diptera; family Phoridae; genus Megaselia; species Megaselia abdita. The sequence goes on from JXPG01017734.1 coordinate 10,169, forward strand.
GATGTCCTTCTACCCAGTAAACAATTTAATTTCTTTAAGATTTCTAAAAAAAAAGTGTTTTCGAAGGAAAAAAACATCTAAAAGAGGTCTTATTTCTTCGAGAAATTTGTTGTAGTTGTCTAAGAGAGTTCTTTTTGAAAATTCTTCAAGAAGGGTTAAGAACACTTTCAGATTTCTAATTATTTAAAAAAAACATTTAATCGTGCTCCCAGACAACCAACTGTTTTCTATAAGAAATATTTAATACTTCTTTTAAAAGAAATCAGAGTTCTTACAGAATTCTCATTTCTTCGAAAATATTCTTTAAGAAGTATAAAATATTTCTTAAAATATTCTTTTGAACGTCTGAAGTTATCTATTAGAATTCTTTTTCAATCTTCTTAAAGTGATCTAGAGAGAGTTTTCAGATGGCTTTAAATTTTCTTTTGAAAAGAGTTAATTAAGATATTATTAAATTGGTTTTTATATGACTGAGTAGTGCGAAATGATAAGTAACACTAAGATAAATAAGTTTTAAAACTTAAAAGTTTCCAATTCAATCACACGAGACAAATTTAAACGACAAATTTAATTCGTTGAACAAATATTGTTCTTTCTTTTGTTAGATTTCTTAAAGACTATTTATTCTAGATGATTTTTAGCTTGCTTAGAGAAGAATGATTTCAGAGCTCTCAAGCAATACTTTTCTAAGACGATTTATAAGTTCCGACAAATATTACCACTCTTTTCAAAGAATTCTTTAAGAAGTCTTCTTTCTGCTTTTCTAAGAAAAGAACAATTAAGATTTCTTAAAGAAATTGTGTCTTACCTGGCTAATATACATTCGTGATAATACCAGACAGCTCATCACTGACTCTGTTCAAAGGAAAAACTAAAGAACCGTTTAGAAAATCTGCTGGTAAATGCATTTGATTTAGTTTATGAGTAGAGACACTTATAGCTGGATTCAATAATTAAAAAGTTTCGGAATTTAACATATGGTGTCATGACAACCCGGCAACACTCGACCAATTGTAAGAACCCAGCACCACTGAAACCAAACAAAGTTCTGTTCTGCAACTACACCTTGAATTAACTTCAGTTTTTTGAGTGATTTGGTTGTTAAGTTAAGAACAGAGACAGAGATTTAACATATCAAGCCGGCAACAGTCTACCAATTGAAAAAACCCAGCACCACTGAAACCCAACAAAAACCTCACACTTTCCCAATAATAGTTCATGTCTTCTGTTATCCTGCCACACCTTGAATTAATTCAAGTTCGTTGAATGATTTTGTTGATTTTATATATTGAGTCTTGTCAAGCCGGCAACCTTCTACCAATTGTAGGAACCACTGAAACCAAACAAAATTGCCCACTTTGTCAGTAATAGTTCATGCCTTCTGTTTTGCTGCTACACCTTCAGTTCTTGGAGTGCTTTTGTTGTTAAGTTAAGAACAGAGACATATATATATAACATATTAAGCCGGCAACACTTTACCAATTGAAAGAACCCAGCACCACTGAAACGAAACAAACTTTTACTATAGACAAACCATAGATATGCAAACTTTCGGAATCTGATGTCTTCCACTTCAGTCGAAGCACTTTGAAGCTTTTTCTTGCTCTGGTAGGGTGTTTCGTTTCAGTGGAAAACATCAAACTCAGAAAGTGTACCTGTCTATTATTTGTGTATGGTATATTACCATCAAAGTTTCACACTTTACCAGTATTAGTTCATGTCTTCTGTTCTCCTGCTACACCTTTAATAACTTCAGTTCGTTGAGTGACTTTGTCATGATAACCCGGCAACCCTCGACCAATTGTGAGAACCCAGCACCACTGAAACCAAAAGTTTCATACTTGAAAGTAAAAGTTAATGTCTTCTGTTATCCTGCCACACCTTGAATTAACTCAAGTTCGTTGAGTGATTTTGTCATGACAAGCCGGCAACACTCGACCAATTGTGAGAACCCAGCACCTCTGAAACCAAACAAAATCCAAATTTCACACTTTGCCAGTAATAGTTCATGTCTTCTGTGCTGCTGGCCTCATTTACCCCCCGAGTAGGATGATGAGATTTTTAGTGGCTTCTTCTCTCCTCTTTAATTCTTCTTCTGTTTCTTGCTTTAACTTTATGGTAATAAAATTATACTCTCATTGTTTCATTGAACTGGGAAACCTGGTTCGTTAGCTAGATTGCCTGACTGGCTGGCTGACTGACTTTGTGTGTTGTTTCTTGTTACTGTTATAACAATTAACATCACGAAGTGAAACAACTTGAACGATTTAGCATATTTAATTGATTTTCGATTTCGTTTAAAGTTTTAGTTTCAATGGGCTTGGGAGCTGATCGAAGGTGCTTAAGCAAGAACTAATTAACATTAAAGACAGACATTAAAATAGATTGCAATCATCAACGCTATTGCAATTCAATTATTATTCAAGTGTCCTGAGAATATCTATTTATAAACGGTTGTTGTCGTTCAAGTATAATATCGATTTTTTCCTTAATTAGTTTGTATTTTAATGGTTTACAACACTTTTACGACATTTTGTCTTGTTCATTTGTGGTTGTTGAGGATAATTGACGTATCTGGTAGTTTATTAATGTTGTTCTTTGACAATTTTATTATTTATATTGAGAGATTTGTAGTCATTAATAAAAATGTTATCGGCAACATCTTTCAATAAAACCAGAAACTCGGAAACTCTGATTATATTTAAGTTTGGATTATCTTATCATAGACAAATACTAGATAGGAACACTTTCGGAGTCTGATATTTTCCACTGAAACGAACCAGAGCAAGAAAAAACTTCAAAGAGCTTTCTCAGTGGAGAACATCAGATTTCTTAGGTTTTTTGAATGCCACAGTCGGTTAAGCCTGGCGGCGGCGAAATTTTGGAGTTCATTTTAATCCCGGCAAAATAAGCTTCAAAGAGCTTTCTCAGTGGAGAACATCATATTTCAGAGGTTATTTGAATGCCACAGTCGGTTAGGCCTCTTGTCGGCGAATGTAGCCAAATTTTAGAGTTCATTTTAATCCCAACAACCTAGTTTTTCTTAAACAACTTCCAAAGAAACCTTTAAAAGTCCTTTGCCATTAAGAAAGAAATAAAGAGGAGAAACAAAAACGAAACCTTTACCCGCTAATGAAGTGTAAATTTAGCCAATTTACTTTTTTCATTATAAACAAAATATAAAAAAGTGAAACAGTAAAAACCAACCAACTCTTTTTTTTTTGTTCGTTGTTTAATTTTATTACGATATTTTCTGTTTTATTACCCAGACAACAGCAAAAGGCCATGACATCGGTTCGCCTCAACGCCATGACCAGTCAAGTAATAAAAATAAAGAATAACAATTACTTTTTTACTAGTTTTATTTTGTTATTATTATCTATCTGGCTGTCACGGTGAGGTAGAATAGAGAAACGAACGAACGAGCATACTCAGTCATTACTTTGCACTCTACTCTAATATACTTGATACTTAAACATACATGAATTTCCCATATTCCGTTCATAGACAGACACATAAACATGATAAATTACAATGTGATGGAAGGAGGGAGTGAGTTGTGTGAGATTTTTCAATAATTGTTTACTGTATATATTTTATTAGATTTTTCAATGTTCTCTGGCAGAATTGATTTTAATGAGAATATTCTTCTTTATTTTTATATACATTTTTGAGGGTATCTCGATAGATGATGCTCCTATCATTTAAGAAAAAAGAGAACATTGTGTGAGACTGCTCTCTGTGAGAGCTAGTGAAACTTTGAATTTTGAGGGTATCTTCGAGAGTTAGAGATTAGATTTCGAAAAAAGAAAATTTTGTGAGACTGAGAAAAAACTTGTTCTCTGTGAGAATTGGTGAGACATTTTAGTGATACTTGGAATTATCAAAGTATCTTCGATAGTTTTCTCAAATGGGAAGACTCTTAAGACATTGAGACTCCCATCAAGTAATATTTAAAGAAAAGTCTGTGAGACTGTGAACAAAAGTTTTCTATGAGAGTTGATGAGACTAACACAGAAGGTATCTTTGAAAGTTGTCTTAGGTTAGAAGACTCTTAAAACATTAAGACTCCCATCAAATGAGATTTTGAAAAAAGAAAATTGTGTGAGACTGAGAAAAAAGTTGTTATCTGTGAGAGTAGGTGAGACTTTAAAAATAATATTCATATTATAAATGCGAATTAAAGTTTTCTCAATGAGAACTCTAATATTCTCAAAGACTGCTCAAAATTCTCAATGAGAACTCCAAAATTTGCAATGGGAACTTAATATACTCAACGCGAACTTATATATTCACGAGAAACAAATATTCTCAACAAGAAATTAAATATTCTAAAAAAGAATTTAAATATATTCAACGAGAACTTCAATATTTTCAATGAGAATTCTCGACAAGAAATTTAGAATTCAAATATTCTTAATAAAAATTCAAATATTCTCAATGAGAGCTTATATATTCTCAATAAGAATTTAAATATATTCAACAATGAGTTAAATATTTTCAATGAGAACTCAAATACTAACGAGAAACAAGTATTATCAATGAGAATTTAGAAATTTTCAATGCAGACTTATGCTCAATGAGAATTCAAATATTCTCAATAAGGACTCAAATATTCTCAACGAGAATTCAAATATTCTCTTTTTAGTGAGACTTTGAATTTTATGGGTATCTTCGAGAGTTATCTTAGGTTAGAAGGGTCTTGAAACTTTAAGACTCCACTCTAGTGAGATTTTTTTAAAAAGAAAATTGTGTGAGACTGAGATTAAACTTGTTCTCTGTGAGAGTTGGTGAGACTTTTTAGAAAGACTGAATTTTGAAGGTCTCTTCGAGAGTGCTCTTAGGTTAGAAGACTCTTAAAACAATAAAATTCCCATCAAACGAGATTTAAAAAAAAGAAATTTGTGTGAGACTATTCTCTGTGAGACCGGATGAGACTTTGCATATATTCTCAACGAGATTTCTAATATTCTCAACAAGAAATGAAATATTCTTAAAAAAGAATTCTCAATAAGAGTTTAAAATTATATTCTTAATGGGAATTTAACTATTCTTAATGAAAAACAAATGCTATTTAATGAGAATTGAGATAAGCTTAAATATTCTCAATGAGAATTCAAATATTCTCTTCTTAGAGAGAAAGAAAAAAATTGTGAAAACAATCTTTTATTTAAATAACAAAAAGCCTTAAACATGTTGAAGGTGTCTTCGAGAGTATTCTTAGATTAGAGACTGAGAAAAAACTTGTTTTCCATGAGAGTAGGTGTGACTTTTTAGCGAAACTTTGAACTTTAAGGGTATCTTCGAGTTGTTTCAATCGAGAACAGTCTTAAAACATTCAGACTCTCATCAAGTGATATTTAAAAACTTGTTCTCTGTGATAGTTGGTGAGACTTTGAATGTTGGAGGTATCGTCGAGAGTTGTCTTAGGTTAGAAGACTCTTAAAACATTAAGACTCCTATTAAATGAATTTTTAAGAAAAAGAAAGTTGTGTGAGACTGAGAAAATACTTATTCTTTATGAGAGCTGGTGAGACTTTACAGTTATATTTTGAATTTTCCTGAAATTATTCGGTTAAATCTCCTAAAACATTAAGACTTCTATCAAATGAGGCTTATTAAAAAATATGTTTTATATTATTTTGAAATCCTTACTAAAAAGTCTCAGTCTCACCAACTCTCACATGAATTTTTTTCTCAGTCTCACATATGTATAAGTTTTTAATTTAGTTATAATAATCTTATCATGTATATGAGACTGAGAAATATTGTTCTCTATGAGATTTGTTTGTTAATAAAAGAATGTTCGGGGAATTAAACCAGTTTTCTAAAGTCAATGCGATTTTATTAGGATCAAAATTATTTTATAGTGAGACTGAGATTAATTCTAAGTGAGATCTTTTAATAAAAATTGGTAATGTTTTCTCTTTCAAGATTTTCAAACATTACGAGAAAAATATATCTCGATCTCACTAAAATTGTAGGTCTCACAAATCTTTATACTTATATTTCAGTAAAGGTCTCAGTGAGAACTTTGAGATGGAGAGCTTACAATGATTTTACTTTAAAAACCAAAAACTCCAAATACTTACATTACCTCAAAGCAACGTAACATAAGTAATTAACAAACCATCTCTAAGACCCATAAACACACTATGCGCTTGGTTTTGAGGGTAATAAACTTATGAAGAAAGTTGAACTAGTTAATTGAGTAATTTACCTTCGGGGGCTTGCTTTGCAATAGCTAGGCTAGAGCTAACTGCTTGTTCGCTTTGTCGATTCTTCTTACATGCTTTATCTGAATTTTACAAGAGCTTCTAATTCTTCTGGTGTCTTTGTGTGTTGTTTCTTTGCTGCTCTTGCTGTTCATGTTTGTTTGTCTTGTTAGTCAGTTGTTGCGGTTGCCTGGCTTGGCTTGGCTGGGCTGTTGATGTAATTAATTTCAAACGACTGACCAACAGACCGACCAACGTTAGATTGTAAATTGAATTCATTCCGCTTCTGCTATTGGTATTGTATTGCCATACCGGCCGCCACCTCTACTGCTGTTTCACGTCTTCATCATCTCATCGTCTGTGAATATGTGCGGAACGACGGCAATAGTACCACATAGTATAAAGTAGCGAGCTAGCTAGAAAGGTGGATGACTTGGAATATAAGCATATAAAAATAATTTTCATTTTTTAATGTGGGAAGATTGTCATGCAAACTTCCTTCCTCGTTTAGTTGTTTCTTTATTGCTCATTGTAATTTGCCATCAAGCGAGTGAGTTGGTTTTTGTTGAGTTTTTAACCCAGTTTTTCTTTCATGTGAAACGGTTCTGTGCTTCTTTTTTACTTCCCTTCTGTTTAGGGTTGACTGGGCTCTCTATTGCTATACCAACTTAATGGATGGTTGTTGAAAGTAGTTAGGAATTAAGTTGATTTAAAGCGAATTGTTAATTTATGTTTAATTTTATTGTTCATAATATACGGCGCCTCTCGGGATTTACTGGCTGTTGGATGGGTTTAGTTGGAAGTGATTTTTTTCTTGATTTATGTTTTTAATTCACTCATTAAGAATTTAGGTATTCTCTATGAGAATTCAGGTATTTTCAATGAGAATTCAAGTATTATTAATGAGAATTCAGGTATTCTCAATGAGAATTCAGGTATTCTCAATGAGAATTCAGGTATTCTCAATGAGAATTCAGGTATTCTCAATGAGAATTCAGGTATTCTCAATGAGAATTCAGGTATTCTCAATGAGAATTCAGGTATTCTCAATGAGAATTCAGGTATTCTCAATGAGAATTCAGGTATTCTCAATGAGAATTCAGGTATTCTCAATGAGAATTCAGGTATTCTCAATGAGAATTCAGGTATTCTCAATGAGAATTCAGGTATTCTCAATGAGAATTCAGGTATTCTCAATGAGAATTCAGGTATTCTCAATGAGAATTCAGGTATTCTCAATGAGAATTCAGGTATTCTCAATGAGAATTCAGGTATTCTCAATGAGAATTCAGGTATTCTCAATGAGAATTCAGGTATTCTCAATGAGAATTCAGGTATTCTCAATGAGAATTCAGGTATTCTCAATGAGAATTCAGGTATTCTCAATGAGAATTCAGGTATTCTCAATGAGAATTCAGGTATTCTCAATGAGAATTCAGGTATTCTCAATGAGAATTCAGGTATTCTCAATGAGAATTCAGGTATTCTCAATGAGAATTCAGGTATTCTCAATGAGAATTCAGGTATTCTCAATGAGAATTCAGGTATTCTCAATGAGAATTCAGGTATTCTCAATGAGAATTCAGGTATTCTCAATGAGAATTCAGGTATTCTCAATGAGAATTCAGGTATTCTCAATGAGAATTCAGGTATTCTCAATGAGAATTCAGGTATTCTCAATGAGAATTCAGGTATTCTCAATGAGAATTCAGGTATTCTCAATGAGAATTCAGGTATTCTCAATGAGAATTCAGGTATTATCAATGAGAATTCAGGTATTATCAATGAGAATTCAGGTATTTTAAAAAGGAATAATAATATTTTTAGTGAAAATTCAAATATTCTTATTAAGAACTCATATTCTCTTAACGAGAATATTATCAATGAAGATGGAAGAAAAATCTCAATAAAAACTCGAATATTCTCAATTAGAATTTAAATGCTCTATAATTATTCAAAGATTAAAAGTCAATGAGAACTCGAATGTTCTTAGTGAGATCTCGAATGTTCTTAATGACTACTCAAATTCTTAATGGGTATTTAAATGTTTTCAAAGAGAATTCAAATATTCTCAACGAGAATTTAAATATTTTCATTTAAAACATTTCATATATATTCAATGAGCACTCAAATATTATCCATAAGATCTCAAATATTCTTAATAAGAATATTCTCGATGAGAATTCAAATATTTGCAATGAAAATTTGAATACTCGAAGCGAAACTTAAATATTCTAAATAAGGACTTAAATACTCTTAAAGAGAATCAAATATTTTCAAAGAGATTTCAAATATTTGAATATGTTCAACGAGAATTTAAATATCCTAAATATTGACTAACATTTTCTTAACGGGAATCAAATATTTTCAATGAGAATAGAAGTGTTCTCTATGAAATTTCAAACATTTTCGATAAGAACTCGAATATTTAAATATGTTCAAAGAAAATTAATACTCTCAATGAAAATTTAAATAATCTCAATGAAATTTAAACATTCTCAATGAAAACTTAAATATTCTTAATGAGAACCCAAATATTAATCAGAATTCTCAATTATAATTCAAATATTCCCATTGAGAATTCTAATATTCTCAACAAGAATTCAATTATATTCAACTAGAACTTGAATATTATCAATGATAGCTCAAAATTCTTAATGAGAATTCAAATATTCTCAATGAGAACTTTAATATTCGAGATGAAAATTCAAATATTTCCAATAAAATTCAAATATTCTCAATAATAACTCAACATTCTCAATAAAAACTCAAATATTCTCAATGAAACCTACAAATTCTCAATGATAATTTTAATGTTCTCAGTGAGACCTCCAAATTCTACATGAGATCTCAAAAATGTTCAACAAGAATTCAAATACTCAACAAAAATCAAACAGATAATCAAAAAAATTATTCAAACAACCATCATAAAATTAACCAAGACCTCACAACAACTCCACCCATCTTTTTGCAGTTAATCAATTCTCCATAAAAACCAATTTAAATTCTAAATGTCACCCATAGGAGCATCGCGTGACGTTCATTTTTGTTGTGAAAACAAATTTTCACTTAACGTAACCTTCAATTACCATCAGATCACATACATCGCTAGCATATTCTAGTTTTTACCACTTTCAATTAAAAATATTAATGTTTTTGTTCGAAGAGTAGAGTAACCCATCAAAGTAATTACCGCGATGATGTTGTTTTTTTTAGTTCAGTTTATCTCCTAGTGCTGTTGTTTGCATCACATGCTGATGTTATTTTGCAACGTTATTTGCGCTTGGAAAACCTTTAATCATGGCAACATGTATAAATCCCTCATTTACGTAGTCGACTGGCAAAGTGCACAAATGCATAAGAAAGAAGTTTGATGGTTGCTAGCTTATAAGTTATTCATGTTACATAGATGTTTTTGCTACCATAACGACAACTTCATTATTATCATCATCCACATCACATCAACATCATAACGCAAAGTCGTTTGTATAGTCGTCAACAAAGTATTTGCTGAAAGACTGCCAGGAGAAAGATTATACATTATATTTTTCTAAAATATATTCCCATAATTAAAATTAAAAACAGAGAAGGTTGTGTAGGTTGTGCAAGTTTCTAGGTTATAGGATGTCAGGTATACGGCTAACTTGGTGGTTATAGTTTCAATTAATGCTTGATAAAAATTCTACACTTCAAATTAGTGGTCTACGTATTTCTATAATCAGGAAAGACATTTTGTTTGTGTTCCACAAATTTTTTTCGATAAAAATATACACATTTTATTATTGTTAGGATTCCTCAGAAGCTTACGCATTCAAATATGAAAAATACTCGCAATAAGTTTTTTTTCTGCAGATGAGGTTGCGAATTTTACGAATAGAAATTAAGCCTGGAACTATTTTTAAACAAAGATATATGTTTTCTAAATGCTTCAATCAAAATTGTTCAAATAACCTAAACTTAATCATTCTCTGTGATATATCTGAATACTGCCCTGAATTTCAATTTATTTTAAGTCCCGGTTTTTTTCTGCAGAAAAGATTGCGAATTATACGAATAGAAACTAAGCCTTTATTTTATTTTTTTTTTTTTTTTACAAAGACACTTTTATTCTTAATCGCTTAATGCATTGCTTTAAATAACCTAAACTTGACATTAATTTTGGTATTTGTGATATCTGTGAATACTTGACTGTGAACAACAAAAGTATTGAGTTGAATTTGAGCTCAAGATTTATTTTCTTTAGTAAAGGTTGCGAATTTTACGATCATAAACTTAACCTGTGATAAATGATTTTCTATACAAACACCTATTTCTAGATATTTCCTTCAAAATACCTCATCTTTCAAATTTTGTTAACTTGCGTGTATTTTTCTGAAGAAAAGTTTGCGAATTTTACGAATAGAAACTTAACCTGCAATAATTTTCTAAACAAGTATTTCTAGATACTTGTTTCAAAATACCTCATCTCTTAAAAAACCAAAACCTAAACCAACAAAAACACAAAGCCTGAACCTAAACCTCAAGTCATCAACCATGCAATAAACAATACAAATAATAATGAAAGGTAAACGAAATTTATTCTAGTTTTAATTGCCTTTGAACAAGAAAAGAGGCGGTACTCATGCCATTTAAATGTTGCGTGCGAGTAACAAACCGCTGAACCACAGCGCGCGGGTGACGCAGGGTTCAAATTACTACCATTTTTATAGCTCACCGTTAGACTTCCACCGTTTGTGGCGTGAATTGTCAACATTATGTTATTTGCTCGTTTGGCACCTTGGGAGGGCAACAACAATTACATTACATTACACTAGATTATTTTCTTGAAAGATTTTAGATTGTGTTGGTAATAATGGCTTGCACTGAACGGCTTTTCATAATGAATTTAATTAGAATGGTTGGATGGTTTTTGTGGAGGCATTTTAGTCTTGGTATTTTGAATGTAGAATTCGTTGGATTAATTTTCTACACGAGAATAAAAGTGTAGGAGTTTTACCTTTTGGAGTAGGAGAAATATCTACACATGCATAGGTAAAATAAAATACCCAAAAAAATGGGTAGAATTTTTAGAAATAATGTTTTTGTCTATTCCTACTTTCTGTAGGTAAATTTTGGAGTAGGAGAAAAGTCTACATAAATAAGTAAAATACTTACATTTGGGGAGAAATATGAAAAATTCGTAGAACATTTACGAAAGTAGGGAAATAACTCGTAATGAGAGAAATTCCTACACTTCTAATGATGTTGGTAAAAAACTTACAAATGTAGGAAACATTCTTACTTGTTATTTTTACCCACTGAAGTAGGAAAAAAACTTACATATTCTTACAAAAGTGGGAAAAAAATCTTACTTGTTATTTTTACCCAATAAAGTAGGAAAAATACCTACATATTCTTACAAAAGTGGGAACAATTCTTGTATATTATTTTTACATTACAGTTCAAATTATGTTTGTTAATACAAATTTTATGTGGTTCTACATATGTGTTTTTTTTAATAATATAGGATGTAGAGGGCTTTCCTACAAATGTGGGAGTTTTACTTACACACAAAATTAAATGACTTTAAAAATTCAAAGAAAAAATATTTGAAAACTTGTCCAAAGCCAAGACTCTTTTTGCCGAATAAACTTTGAAAAAGCGAACTTTGGAAATATCTATTCTCAAAATGAGTCAGGAATCAGTAATTCATTACTTTCAAATATTTAATTAAAATTTAAAAAGATCTTTTGAAAGATAATGTAATACTTCCCAAGTATAGTCCACTTAATCTCTCTATTCCAAGAATTCCTCAATCGTTTTTTGATGAACCATATACGATCTCTATATTTCAAGTTTTCCTATCAAATCATTTTTTGATAAATCATATACGTTCTCTCTATTTCAAGGGACGTTCTTCATTCTTAAATTTCATGTCACTGAAATTGAAAT
>JXPG01017774.1:6513-17825 GCA_001015175.1 Megaselia abdita
CTTCCAATATACTTAAATACAAAATGTTGATGAAATTTCATCCAAACAAAAACTGGGCACTAAGATTTTTAAATTCTAAAGTTTAGCAAAAATTATCCTCTTAAAACAGTGCGAAACATAAACTTTAAAAATTTAAAAGTATGTGAACCTATTCATAGCCTTAACTTATCTTAGAATATTAATGAAGATTGAAAACAAGATATTATACAATACTATAATAAAATGTACAATAAATAATTTAAAGTTACCGATTTTAAAAGTCGTGTTTTAGAATTTGATCTTAATTTTCAAAACTAAATAAATAAAAAATATAATCTTCTCTTTATTTCAAAAAATGTTTGTTACAATTTTTTGTTTACATTGTCTTTGCTTAACTAAGATATTCTCCTTCTCAACAATACCGCAAGGTGTGTGTTGCCGTCCTATTCTTGATTGGCTGGTTTGGGTGCTCCAATTCGCCGGTGGAAGGGGAACCGTAGCATGACTGCTGAAAAGTGCATCGAAGCCAATGGGATTCGAACCCTGGCACTGTATAGTAAGTGAAATGCACGCTCTCTATACTAGACCAACTCCCCCTCTAATGATATGGTTGTTGGTTTATATTTTTCTTTTAAATATTTTTAATTTCGAAAGATGTAAGAATAGTAAACGTAAATCAAATTTAAACCGAATTAATAACAAATTATAGTTATTTTTTATTAACACTTTTTCAAACCATTTTCTCAAGAGTAATGTAAGCTTAAGGTTGTTTTTCGTCTAGATTCAGAAATAATACAATAAAGTACCTTAGTTCCTTAAAAAACTATAAAAAATTAATGAAGGAATGCATAAATTCCGGAGTTACAATGCTTTAAAATTGATCCTATTCAAGAATAATGTTCATACCACTTCTTGAAAGTGTATCAAACCGTAAATCAACATAAAATGTTTCTTTGTAAAATATCGACTACGAAACCAACCAACTTTACTCTCGAGCAACCACATAAATCAAACTCAACGACATATTTAATCTCTTTGTTATGACATAGTATAAACCAAATCCGAATCATGCAATTAGCATACCAAAGAAACCACACACCCACCACCCTTCTCTAAAATACTACGGGGCGAATCCCATCAAAGATTTCGATAATTAACATTAGATACAATTAAGACACATTTTCTTGGAGGAAAACTTCCCCCATACTCGGAAAAATAATAGAGCTGGGATGTTGTTCTTAGTTACATTTAATATTATGTTAATATACAACTTGTTATAGATGGAATGTATTTAATGTCGTTTCCTTGTTTACAATAATTTTGAAAGTAAATGACCATCGTAATTGAATTCGGGAGGGAGTTTCGTCTTTAATCAAGTATATCAAAATATTCGCTTCGCCTAGCCCCTGGAATGTAATTGACATTTATCACATTACACCCATCTCTCTTACCAATCAACACCCCACTGTCTCCCTTTCATCTGTACGGTTTACAATATGTAATATTTTCAAGAACGTACAATACATGCTTAAAGATTTTGTGTTTTCTTTTGATTAGTTTACTTTGCTCAAGGATATGTGCTTTAGAGTGAAGGATTCGAATAGAAAGGATAATTAATTTTTATAGCAAAGGATGAACTTGTTATAGATCGAATATGGACTCTATATTTACTTTACTAACTCTCGATTATACCTTGTGTTTGTTTTATACTTTTGAAAAGTACTTCAACATATATTGATAAAGTTGTCAACAATTTCATGTAAAATTTGACATTATGAAATAAATACAGAGTATCTTTGCTTATATTTAAGAATGTAAACAATTTCACACTCGTATTAAATTCAAAAGCCCATCACTTGGTTTATTTGACTAATAGAATTTATGAAATATTGTAATCGAATGGCCCTAATGTTAAGTCAAAATTTAGGGTGTAATAAGTAAACAGACTGGAATCAGCATCAGGTGTACGACATCAATCATAGCATTATAATTTACGAGGCGAATGGGCGGCCTCTGACCAGTCCTTAATTCTTATCTAATTATGGAAAGTTTAACTTTTCGCTAAAATGTATGGAAAGTTTCTAAGGATAGTCCTTCTACTCAGAATTCTACAAAAGAAGCTGATGAAGTGACGAAGCAAATGAAAAAGCCATAAAATATTATTTGTTTAGAATTTGTTCGATTTTGTATGTTGCAAGAATTTTCTACGCACTCAGAAAAATCAGTGTAAAACTAAAATTGAATTGAAGAGATGATTATAAATAAGAACATTCCCACTTAAAAAAAAAAACAACCCATCTCAAAAAATCATAATTATGTAAAAAAAATAGTTTTAATTTGTTTTGCACTGGTCTGTCGTTTTTGGATGATTTATGGAAATTGAATATATTTTGTTCTAGATACATTACATAATTTTCATGAACTTTTTTGAAATTTTTATGAAAAATTGTCGTTTTTTTCCGTTAGAACGAAACATTTTGAGATTGACATTGATCTTCAACTTTTCGAAAAAGTATCTAAAAACAAAATTTTAAAGTATTATTTGGAATTTGGAACTTGTAACTCATTACCAGCATCAGCCTATTCGAGCATAATTTAATTTATTTGGTATATAAGTTTATTTTGAAATTTGATAAACCAGATGTTTACAATTATAGAAATTTGCTTGGAATCAATAATGAGCATCTTATCATGGACTTTAATGATATTGATTGGTCAACATCACTTACTTGAACAATAGATTCCTATTTTGTTTTGACGAACATGTTCCTATAGTAACAAAACAAGTCCGTTCTTAAGTGAATCCTTGGATGTCTTCTGAAATTAAAAAGCTCAGACGTCAACGAGACTTAGCTTTCAACAAATGGAAGATAAACCGCAACTCACTAGATGGTCCTCTTTGTCATCAAGGATTCAAAAATTTGATCAACACGAAAATTTGTCCTGCTAAGATTTATTTCTTTTCACATAAACTTCATCCTGATCAGCAAACAAAAAATCTTTGGAAGGAACTGAGAAATGTTGGAGTGAATTCAAAATCCTCAAACAAATCCTAATTCCCTTATTAATACGTTCTTTCCAGACAGTGCCAGTCATTCCAGTTTCATGAGGTATCTACACAAGACGTTATTTTCCCCATAGTTTCACTGAAGAGCAACGCCATTGCATTAGATGGTATTTCATTAAAGTTAATAAAGCATATTTGTCCGATCTATTTTTTTTTTTAGATTTGACATCTAACCAAAGTAATTAATCGCTGATCGCTTTCCAACAGTATGGAAAAAAGCGAAAGTACTTCCAGTCCTCAAGAAAGGTAAAGATTTATTTCGTCCTGTACTTTAAAAATCTTCGAAAAACTGATATTGATATAACAGTTCCTCCAATTCCATTGCTGTACTTTCCAAAAGCGTTTAATACAATAAACCACGACATTCTCCTCAAGAAATTAAAACATCGGTTTGGTTTCGAATGATCTTTAATCAGCCTTTTGGAAAACTTCTTGTTTCATTCTCGGTCCTCTCTTGTTCTTCATGTATATTGATGATTTAAGTCATGTGATTTAAAGTATTCTTCCTTTTGTGCGGACGATACTCAAATCTATAATTGCTGTAAAGAAAGCCAGCTGAACCAAGCCGTAAATACTACCAACGGGGATTTATCTAGAATTTATCATTGTTCTAATTCAAATGGTTTCAGTATTAATCCTATGAAGACTCTTGTTCCTTTGTTACTCAATGGAATCACTATCAACTCAGTAAATTCAGTTAATAATTTTGGAGTAATGGAATAGAATTGCTCAGTTATTCTTCCGTAGACTAAACTTCGTCTTGTGCAGAGTCTACTAAGTTCGTTTTTCACTTCTTCTGATGTTATTACTAACGAGCTGGACAACAAGAATTTCATGTGTCTGAAATTGATTTCTTCTTCCAAAAATTGAACACATACGAATTTAAAGGCAATTTCAATCAGTGAGCACAGTTAATTGACTGTATATCCGATAAAAGCCTTTCATCATCAATAACTTTAAATCTCTGATACTGTATGTAGGTACTTAATGTTTTTCCTTAATAAATTCTAAAGAGATGAGCAGGATATCGTACTTTGAATAGGCCGATGCTGAGAGCTGCTGGTAGTTGTTTGAAAGAACTAAGTCTGATACAAGCACATGATCAAGTAATGATGGCGTCGATTGAAAATAAGTTGGAAGAGTGGAATTTACAAATTTGAGTCCTAAGTTAGTGATTTGATACATTTAGATAAATGTTTATAGACGCATCCAAAAAGAAATTTATTTGATATTTGACAAAAACCATACTCACAACAGTCGTTCGAAAAAGATAATTTGGAAGCTATATACAGCAGTATTGAAAGGTTTCTTATAAAATATTGCAGCTTCTCCTGGAAGTCCTATCATTCCTCAAATTAAAATCATCGATGTGTTCAAAGAGGCTCTGGACTATATGAATCATGTTTGAAGTTTTCTGTTTAGACATAATAGATAGAAGTGTAGAGATTGTGGATATAATTTTTGTAGAGCTATAATTTGAAGTTTTAGATGATGTTATTTTTAGTGGCATATTTTCCCCTGCATTGTGACAGATGAAATTATCAAGTTTTTTTTGCTGATTATCAAGTTTTTCCTCATCATTGCAGTAAATAAATTCACGAGCAGTAATGACATCTTGCCACATGTTCATTATTCACTCAAATAAAACTTCAGAGTAAATAACTTTAAACGCAGATTCATGTCATCGTTTAGTGTTGATTCGAAACATTTTTAAGTTATCGACTACTCGAGAGCCATCCATTTCAAATAGATAAGCATATAGGTCTTTTCCAGTTAGATGCACATCTACGAATGTACACAGGTTTCAAGTTAATTCGTTGTAATAGTTTTAAGCGCCAATTTTACTGCAAATACTGCATACCAATTTGAACTGATAGACTTTGAATTAACTGACTGAAAGAAAGAAGGCTGCTGATTTTTGGTTTTGACTTGCAAACTAGAGTTTTGCTTGGAGAAATCTAATATGTCTGAAAACCGTGGGTCCTGGTGTGCAAGTATTAATGTTAAAATGTCTTTTTGTTGCTGTTAGTGATCTCTAAAGTTGGTTATTTTTTGTTGAGTATTTTTGAAAGAAGTCTTTTAGAACAGGGTTTGAAAAGCAGGGCTTTTGACTTGCAAATTGTGTTTGCTTAGAGAACGGTGTATTGATTTGTTGTCGTTTTCTTTATTTTGTGTTTGTGTTTATACTTAAATCATGAAACTTTAAAGTCAAATAGCATCCCACGAACAATATATACTGATAAACTGTGATAAACTGTGTTCACAATAAAAATCTGTTGATTTAAAAAATACATTTCAATCAGACTTCGTTGAACATCATATTTCTTACATTAATTCCATCTGCATAACAGAAAAGTCTACATTAAATCAATCACAAACTACTATTATACATCCCAACCCAAAAACTCTCATGAAAGGACCCTCTTCCATTCAGTTCTAATTTGCAAGCACAATTTATAGACGTAACCACATATCGCTGCGGTCACAAAACGACCACACATATCATCACTCTCGTGCAAAATCATCCACTTGACATCATTCGTCAAAAAGATACAAATTCCCCGGAAAATATTTCATTATATCTCGTTATTCCCTTCTCTACATTGCGCCGGAACAGGAATTAACGGCTTCATATACAACGTCACATCACAAAAAAAGATAAATTTTTCGCCTCAGAAGCTCTGAACGGAACAGTCTGTCGATAACGACCTCGAATTCCAATATTTTATTCGAAGATACACACAACAATTTCTTTATAGAACAAGAAAATGAAATAAAGACATTCGTCCAATTACCCTCGATTTACATGATAGCTTACATTGCACAACACATACTACATCATAATTGTCACAAGAACCTTGTTCTGTTCTTCACGTACAACAATTACTTTGTTTCACCCCGTATCGTCGTATCCTACCGTAGTATGCAATTTATAATATAATCTAACATTTTCAAAGAGATTTTTCTTCATTTTTGATTACTTGCTTTGCTCAAGGATATGCTCTTAAGAGCGAAGGAATCTGTTTTAAAATGGTAGTGGACGGACAAGACAAGATATATTGCTCGAAGAAAAAATATTGCTGACTAGGGAGTTGAAGACAATTGGATTCATTCGTTCATTGTGGAGGACAACAGAAGAAACTCTTGTTCTTATGTTTTAAAAACTCATATTTTCAAACAATCTAAAGTGGATTTTCGCTCAATTTCCCCAAATCCGAGAAACGAGGGAAGAAATTCTGTAAGGATGAAGCTGAAACCGAAACGAAACTGAAGAGGAAACGAATATGCACAGTAATGCACTCAAAAATTCCATCATGCTAACCAAACATAATAATGTACTACGACTATGAGTACATATCGTATTCCCTAAGAAATCCTTTTAAGGAAAATTACAACATGTCCTTACACTTTAAAAGAAGCTAGCAACAAAAAGAAAATAGGAATACAAAAAAAATCTAGAAGGAAAAAAAAGGACGAAAGGAGAAACTTTTCTTCGAAAGAATGTCCTCATGACTACATTCTTCGACATAGAAGGCAAGGCAAGAAAAAAATCAATTTGCATAATTTAAGACGAACAATTTTGTGTTTTCGAGTATTTCGGATATTTTCCTAAGTAAATATGATCTTTTTTAAAGTTTCTTAGGCGTATGACGATTCGGTTGAGTGAGATGAACAGAAAAACAGAATATATTCAAATTTATGTGTGTTTTATGGATAGGATGTGCTTTGAATTCTTCTTTTTATTTCGTTTCTTTTCGACAAAAAAAAATCCTTGAATTTTTAACAAATATAAGTCGATATTTCTTTATTCAAATCATTCCTACTTTTCTGACTCTCTTTCTCTCTAAACATATCAAATAGATCTCGTTCTAAGAGGTTTTCGTAACAAATACCAGATATGTTTATTGTAGCTTTTAAAATGTGATTTATCAAGTTTCAGTTTCTTGTTTTATTCTTTTTTATTTCTGGGTCGAGGTTGTTTTCTTTTTGTTGCGTTTTCTGTTTCGATTAAACTTTTTGTTACACTGGTGTAATGAGAGTAATTGAAGTCTTATGCAGCATCTGGTCTCGAATATCCCTTTCAAAACTTCTTTTAAAACGTTGCATGTCAGTTTTGTTTATAATTCTTTCATGACTGAAGCAATAAATGTCCGTTGGTCCAAAGAGGGAGCAAACAAAAAAACACACAAACAAACTCGTTCTTTATTCAAGAAATGATAGCAATGGTATTTTCGAGTCAACATCATAAAAATGTATTTGAACCTGAATATTGAATAGAAAAGGACGAAAACTCAGGAACATGATTTTTTGCGACCCCCTGCTGAATGATTCCATTGAACTATTGAAACTAGAGTAAAATCCTTCAACACTGTAATGTCGTATTTTCAGACCACTCCTGTGGTGAGCCTTAGGGGTGTGTTAAACTCTATCACATTTCCGGGCCACTTAACCAGGGAGAATATAAGGGGAAAAGGACGACATTTTTATTAAATTGGTGTTTGAGTTTATTCCACTTTACAGAAAAGTTATAGGGAATTACAAGTTTGATGGGAAAGGCGGAATAGGGTACATTTTTCCTTAGGAATAAGAATTATTTTTGGGTCTATTAAAATGTCTCGGCCTAGTTAAAATGTTTAATATTGTATTGTGTTATAATATTCATTTAGTGCTAGTTAATTAATTTGGTATGTAGAATTTATCTGGCTCTGAGGATTTAAAAAACTAAACAATGGCCTTCCTCAAGGATCGGTTCTGGCCCCCACACTTTTCGACCTGTACATACACGATCTTCCACAAACAACATGCAGGAAGTTCAACTATGCTGACGCATGGCTTTTGCAACAAAGCAATAAATCATTTATTCATCTCGAGGGA
Organism: Megaselia abdita; assembly: GCA_001015175.1. Classification (NCBI taxonomy): domain Eukaryota; kingdom Metazoa; phylum Arthropoda; class Insecta; order Diptera; family Phoridae; genus Megaselia; species Megaselia abdita. The sequence continues at coordinate 14,435 of JXPG01017774.1, forward strand.
ACTTCAACACAAGACTCTGCATAAACGGAGGTATGTGTTTCCACCTAAATAGTCGTGAAGCTCGAAGGGACTATACTCAACCATAACCACTTCCCACAATATCTTCGATTAACGCTAGACAGAACTTTGTCATTCAAGNAAATATCTTCGATTAACGCTAGACAGGACTTTGTCATTCAAGAATCATCTCACAAACTCAGCTCAAAAGATAAAGACCAGAAACAATATCATACCGAAGCGAGCTGGTTCATCCTAGGGTGCCGATGCCAAATGCCTCCGCACATTTGCATTATCTCTAGTCTATTTTGCTTCTGAATATGGTTCTTCAGTTTGCTTAAAAATCCCACTCACGAAAAAGGTAGACTGCCAACCAACTCCTTTAGAGTGGCTCCCAAAATTGTCCACCTAAGGTCATCAAAACCAAACAATTGGTCAACAATTCTGCTACAAAGGGAGCCTGGATGGGAACCACCATTGGTTCTTGCCAGATCAAGCCCTATAATTACGGATGCTGATAGATCTCATGAGTTCGACCTACTTAAGAAAAGAGTTGTGTAATTTTAACCGTCTCAGAACATCAACCGGACGAAGCTAGAAATGAGGCCTGACTGACGAACCATCTTGTCCGTGTGGTCATCAAACCCAAACCATTAATCAAATTCTCACAGATTGTCCACAATTCTGCTACAAAGGGAGCCTGGAAGATATTAACACTATATTCTCATATGATGTTAAGTGTATAAGTCTCTTGTTAACTTGTTATTATTATTTTTGTTAAATTGTCTTCCTTCCATACGATAAATAAATAAAAGTATCTCAAAAATACAACTCATTGCACTTGAGACATAAAACATCTTTTCGCTACAAATTTAATTCCACAGATTGTTAAAAATTAGTTAGTCGAAAGAGAGATATGACCGTTGTAACTTGTGAATTCGTTTTTGATCAATCGAAATACTCATGTATCTCGTGTCTTTTTTCAGGAATACTTCTTCAGAACTAGAGTATTTCTATTTTGTGTGCGTTTGAATTAGAAAAGACCCATATAAAAATACTTAACCAGTTTATTCTTTTATATAACATTCTGCATATATATCTCAGTTTTTATACATTTTTCAGAATTCCTTGAGACAAAATATAGATATTACAGTAAAAAATAAGTATAGAAAATTTTACTAAAAATTTAACATCTTAAAGTGCACAGCATAGGCAGTGAAATAATATTGAATACAAATATGAAGTCATAATCACATATATGCAAAAAATGCTAATTCTGGGATTTCAACTGGAGCTGGTATGATAGTAGAATTTACAATTTATTACTACTTTTGTAAAATTTCTATATGATAATTTAAGCTAGTTCTGGATTGGCAGTTTTTACTATTAGTAGAAATTTTTACTAAATTAAGTTAGTTAGTAATTTTTGCTATATTTTTATAGTAAATTTATCTATTTATAGAACATTTTACTACAAAATAATAGTAATAGTAAGTTTTACAATTAACTTACTACTACAAGTTTTGTAGTAAATTTTACTACTTAATTTTTCCTGTGATACTGAAAGTTTAAGACTTAACTGACATTAGGGAAAACAAACCTTTAGATGAAAATATTTAAAAGAATTGTCAATAAAAAATAGTTTAGATAAAATATGGAGTTGGCAAAATTTGGTCATAATAAAAACAAAATGTGAAGAACAGAAATTTGAAAATCTCCTAGGATATCGATGTTGGATCGCTTAATGCAGAAGATATAAAAAAGAGATCAGGAATCAGCAGTGCTACTAAGAAGATGTACCTTGTAGTGGACGTCGACGTCCGGAAATCTACAAAATCTTCAATATTCATATATATAGTTCGTAAAAAAGCAATTGTAACGAGCAATACTTCCCAGATCAGGAATGTATTATGAAGGAGAATAACTTAACTCAAGATCGATCGATGATGGGCTGATGGAATGATAACAAAAACATTTAAATCAAAATCAGTTGTTCTTTTTCTATTAGCAATGCTGTTTTTAGCATTGCTAATAGAAATAGAACAAAAATTGGTGCTATGGCTGCGATATATGTACCAAATGATGACGAGATATCGCACACAAAAAATCGCTTTCATGGTACGTGATAAAAACAGAATGCGAGGTTGACATAGAATTCGTGAATGATTTTGTGAAGTAACTTTGGAAAACATCAGTGACTGTAGGTGATTTATAGATTATGAATTGAAGACTCTCACATTATTTTTTTAAAAACATTTTTCCGCACATTTTGTTCCTCGATATGTGCGATTGTATGTAACAATTCTGAGTTCAATCCTTAGTGTCCTTTCATGAGGGTAATATAAGATAATAGACAGTACATCAATGATTTGTTGACAGAAAAAAGGAAAGATAAAGAATCGATATTTAAAAGCAACTCAGAATATTTTCATATCACTCGCCTTTAAAATACTAATGTTTCGCTTTCTCACATTCCAAAAAATAGAGTTCACAATGCATGAGAAAAAAAAATGCAGAAGATATAATAAGTAATACCTTTAATATCATATCTTCATATATAACTCGCCAAATGATGTGTGATCTCCAACTAAAACTAGCAACTAATTTAATGCATATTTGTATAATATCTACAAAAAAAAAGATCAAAAGTATTGTTAAAACTACTCTAACTACTTTCACATTTATTTTAGACGCATTTANCCTTTAATATCATATCTTCATATATAACTCGCCAAATGATGTGTGATCTCCAACTAAAACTAGCAACTAATTTAATGCATATTTGTATAATATCTACAAAAAAAAAGATCAAAAGTATTGTTAAAACTACTCTAACTACTTTCACATTTATTTTAGACGCATTTATCTCCTACAACAACACGATAACATTAAAAGCTTTGCATTCGCGGCCCCCATATTCAGTAAGTTTGTGTAATACAAATAAAATTTAACTATGAAATATTGCAATGATTTTATAGCCACCATCACTTAAAAAAGAACAGTTATTTATATTTCTACCGAAAAAGAAAAATCTCTTTTGAACTTTCTTCAACTTAGCAAACTCTAGTTTAGCATAAAAGAGAATACATGGGCTTTGGAATTTAAATTTAGTGTTATAGTTATTAAAAGTTTTCAGAATAAAGTCATTTTTAAATTTAAATGTTACCTATAAAAAAGTAATGGAGATCATAATTATGGAAATATTCAAAGAGAATTAATATTAAATTCCATCAACTTTAAATGTTAGTTGCAACATTCACAAATAAATTTTTAGAAGAATTTGGAGTGTAGTAAATATTAATGTTTTTAATTTTGGTATGTTAAACTTCGGAATACTATATAAAAGCGATTATGCCAGTTATTCGAAAATGAGAAACAAACAATTTCCAGGTGT
>JXPG01017776.1:141-10315 GCA_001015175.1 Megaselia abdita
GATACCCATATTGCATATATTCCCAACGACAACATTTAAAAAAACACATAAAAACATGAAAAAAGCGATAAATTTCCAGACCTTACCTTACGTTTATGCTCAAAACATAACGTAAGGCTTCACGTAACGTTACGAAAAGTAGTCTATGTTTTTTCCAACATTCAATTGAATATCTCTACCAAATTTGAGCCAAATCGGATAAGCCCCGTCAATTTCTATAAGGAACAAACAGACAGAAAGACAGATTTGAATTTTATTATACAGATTTATATTTTATAATTTAAAACTTTATATTTTTATTTCATTTTTTAATATTTTGAAAATATTCCATATTGTGAATTTTTTTTAATATATTGGATATTTTGTGTATTTTTATGTATTTAAAAAAAATAATATAATATATAATATGAAAACTTTATATTTTTATATTAATATTCTAATATTTCGAATATTTTGAATATATTCTTAAATGGTTCGAATATTCTGAATATTCTAAAATATATTTTATATTATTTGTAAATTTGATATATTATGTTATTTTCATATTTAGGATATTTATAAATGTTCGGATATTCTTATATTTTTTTATTTTTTATACAAGAAAAGAAAAAATAAAATATAAAAACTTTATATTTTTCAAATAGTTTGATATATTTTATTTTCTTTGATATTTTTCGATATTTTGATATTTTAATATTCTTTAATATTTAGGATATTGCTAATTTTAAAGGTATTTTAATATTCTTCTGTATTTTGATATTACGATATTCTTAGGTAATTTGATATTCATTGATATAATATATATTTGAAATATTTTTAATTTTTAGGATATTTTGATATTCTTTGATATTTAGGAAATTTTGATATATTTTAATATTCTCTGATATTTTGATATTCTTTAATATTTTGATGTTCATCGGCATTTTGACATTCTTTGATATTTTGCAATTCTTTGATATTGAGGATATTCATAATATTTAGGATATTTTGATATTCTCTGATATTTTGATATTCTTTGGTAAGAAAGTTTTGTTACACCGAAAAAAATAAGAAGTAAAATTTACTACTAAAGTAGTCAAAAACAAACCTACATTTAAAGTAGTAAATTTTTGTACTGAAAATAGTAAAGTTGTAGTTGTATTAATTTTACTACAGACTGTGTAGTAAAATTTACTACAAGTTTACTATTCTCCCTACAAAAATTAATATTTTAAATGTAGGTTGGTTTTTGATTACTTTAATAGTAAATTTTTCTACTTATTTTTTTCAGAGTATTTGTTGTATATAAGATATTTTGCATATTCAGGATATTTGGGATGTTTAGCGTTTTTATGATATATTGTATATATTTGATATAGCTCTTTTGTATGTTTGTATGAAAATTCTACAAAATATTGAAGTGCCTATAAAACTACTAAAATATGTATTGCAATCTAAATGCTTAACGAAAAAACCTGTACAAAAAGCAACAAAAAAACCATATTTCAAAATATTAATAAAGTAATTGTTTTATAATAAAGCCAATCCTAAAATCTGTATCAGAAAAAAACCTAAGGATTAATAATTTCTATACCTAGTTCAGTTGTAAAAACGTCCAACTGTATTATTGTTTAGGAAAGATAGTTATATGGATATTTTGAAATTCAATTCTCCTCATTCAGTCGACAGAAAATAAATTTATTCACCAGCCAATTATTTCCGTTTTCAATTAATTTCAAATAAAAGCAGAAATCCCCAACGGTTAGTTTGTTAGGGAGTTAGTTAGTTCATTCATTCATTCATTCATTCTCGTCCCTTGTTCTCTCATTCACTCACTATCCTTCCTATTCATTCAATATTTTGTTGTAGAGGATTTGATATAATTCCCTAATTTTTGTATAAATAGCTTGAAATCACGGAGAGCACGAAGTGTTTGTGTACTTTACGATTTAATATAACTATATTTAAATATTAATTTGCATTTTCATTATAATTAGTTGTTCTAATGAATTAGGCTGGTTGTTTTTTTGGGATACTCTCTGTATTTTAAAATTCCTGGAATCATAGGTTTTAATGGTCTAAGCTAACTCAGCAATGATACTAAGGAATGTTAAAATTAAAGAAAAATTCTAATGCGTTCTCTGAGGATCGAACTCAGAATCGTCAGAGTGTGAGGCTAAAGTGCTAGGACCAATACCAACCAACTGTTCTTTAAATTAAAGTACTTTATTCTTCCATTTATTTCCATATTCAACTAATTTCAAAGCTTCTTCCGAAATTCTAATCATTCAAACAAAAAGAACCACAAAATAGTTTTCCAGAGCATATTCACTATTGAGTTCCGTAACAAAGTGACCAAAATTTTCCAATTGAACGTCATTCAAAGAACATCATTCAGAGTGTATATATTCAGAAAAACCACTCATACAACATGTAACCACTTCAATTTAACCAGAAGCATCCTATTTGAAACAACTTCCAAGAGTTTTAACTTAATGGAACGAGGCTACATAGCATCATCATGAGGCAACCAAACGAAACCACCAACCAACCAAAAGTTCATTAGATTACTACAACAAATTTCCTTTCATTCACATGGAAAGGACGGTTCCCTTTCTCATGACTTTACGTTAGGAAAAAGTACGGTAATGCTGACTTCCATGTCATGCTATGCTATATGCCATGCCAGTCTTGCCCTACCAGGAGAAAAAAGAAATCAAGTCTCACAAGGGAGCGAAAAGTAATTTTCCTACATATCCTTTCTTCCTCTTGCACTGCCTCTCCTGTAATTTCCTTATTCCTATAGGAAAGTTATAGCTAAAACATATAGAATGTACATTTATTTATACCGCTTTCCGCTAGGCTGGTTAGATATGTATTTTCTGCTTGAAATCATTTGAATAAAATTATTAAGTTAAATGCAGCTCATATGTTGGCTTGGTCCCTCTCATTCATAAGGAATTGTTAGGGATGGTAAGTAATTAATGGGAGGTATATGGTATTAATTTGGATGCAAGTACGCCAAAAATATGTATAATATATGATACAAAATATAGGTTTAATCCATAATATGGATACTTCTTCTTCCTTTAAATGATACTCTACTTCTTCTTACTCTTTGACTTCTCAGCTTCTTCTTACTCTTTGACGTAGCTGAAAAAAAAGAAGTGATGGTATTGGCTCTTTAGTAAGGATTCCGCAGCCATCATTTCAGATGCCATCACTCTTCTCTGAGTATATTTATTAATAAAACTCCAAAACATACATTAACGACAAAAGCATAAGAATCCCATCTCTACATTCCTTCATTAAAAAAGGAACAAAAGAGAGCAATAAAATTAAATTTTTAAACATTTCTAATTAGACTTTATACAAACTCAACTAGGGAAAATGAAGTTACTCCTTGAGCACACCTCACTCGTTCGCCCGCCCGCCTTTCTGTCTGTCTAAGACGATTCAACTAAACGGATAAAGAATATAAAATCATCTACAATTACACATAATCACATTATCTGTACCTAGATCCTGCATGTAATAGTGGTTGCTATAGCACACAGGGAATTCCTCTACATGCACAGAATAGACAAGCATTGCAACGTAGAACGGAGCGACATCCCATCCATCCCATCAGAAACAAAAGTTTACTGATATCACTTTAGCAACCGTTAATTAAATAATACGGTTCGTTTGTCTGTTCCTTACTACTATACTATCTACGTTAAGGGAGACATACAGCACGATACACCAGTTTATACTCTTTCCAGACCCACAGGACAAAACAAAAATACAACTGGTTCTGGAATTGCTGTCGTCATGACGATGGTGATGCCTTGTTAAAGGATAGGAGACTACATATTAAAATAAATCGGCGTTTAATTAACTCCAATGATGGAGAGCAATATCCACCCTTAGACATTTATAAAGATACCACCTAGGGCTCTTGGTCCGGAATTATAAGTTTTTAATGAGGTGATTGGTTGTTTTAGTTTTGGTGATTCTCTGCATTGTTAGGTGGTCAAGTTTTTCTTTGATTAAATAATTTGGAGCTCGTCAAATGGATAATTGATTGAGGGATAAAGTTTCTTTTTACTGATTAAATTTTAAAAAGTTTGAGCAAAACATCTTACAAATTAGTTTTCTTTTAGGAACTTAATTTTAGTTAGTTTTCCCTCTTCCTCTTAATAGAGTCAGTTATGACTATTTCAGGGAGTGTATTGGAGCTATTCTTTTATTTCTTCAACATCGAAATGATGAGGGTGGCATCAGGTAGTATCTCCAAGTCAAACGAAACAAAACTCTTACGAACAATTCTAATATGTGTTTGGGCATTGAGGATCGAACTCAGAGTCGTGAAAGGCGAGAGTGCTATCACCTAAATTCATGAACTACTTAAATAATCTATGAAGAAATTATTATAACATTTTAGAAAACCAATCATAAAATATACAATAAAACCTCTCATAATATATAATATACATTTTACACTTTCTTTAAGATTTCTTGAAGTCCTTAAAATAAACAAAGTCCCTACAAAATAAATTTTCAATTTAAACATTCACAAGAAGTTTATATTTAGAGAGAATTTATCAACGCCTCTTGTGTTTTGTTCTTAATTATTATCCTCAAAGACAGGATTATTTGTAGAGTTTGTAGATTAACGAGAAACTGATAATATGTTCTCGTATTCGAAGCTGACGACCTTCTATTGTAGCTCCTCTTCTAAACAGTCCAACCACCGGAGTCTTTGCAGATCTCGCCTTCACTAGTCTTACTCATAAAATTCACATAAGATAGATAAGATAGAATCTTATGTGAATCTGGGTAGTTTTTATAGCCCTTCTTGTCTCCTTTTGCGGGTTTATCATACTGAGACTTCCTCTATTGGTATTGATAAAGTTGACCATATCTTATGGAAAATTTGATGCAGGCACGAATAGTAAACTAATTTATTTTTACTATACAAATAACCTGAGTTTAAAACCTGTTGAATTAATTCCTTACATTTTATATTCCTACATTTTTTAGGTACATTTTGGAATAGAAGAAATGTCTACATAAATAAGTAAAATACTTACATTTGAAAGGAAATATATGAAAATGTCTTACAACACCTACGAAAGTAGGAAATATAATTACGCTTCGTAATAAGAGAAATACCAACACATGTGCGATAAACTCCTACACTTTAATTGATATAGGTAAATTACTTACAAATGTGGGAAAAATACCTACATCAACAAATCACCGTTCAGTAATTGTGTTGAAACAAGTTTTAAAGAATATCCAATCCACATATTGTTTTATTGAAGACTGTACAGATGTTTGAGTCTTTCTTATATTGAAATATTTTGTACATATGTGGTAGTTTTTCTTACTAAACTAGGAGTTTTTTCTTCTCCTTGATGTATTTCCTACAGATGTGGAATATTTTTTTTTACTGATGTTGGCTACAGACTACAGGAGTTTTTCCTACAGATGTGGGAGTTTTTCTCAATGTTGTAGGAGGAGTATACTCGATAGCTACCTTAGAATGTTCCTAAATTAAAAATTAAAATTTTCCCAAACGATTCCACGAATAAAGCAATATTTTTTGTTATCTAATCGTTACACGATACTCCTTCTGATTCAATAAAAGGAAACAATAGATACTTCTTCGAAAATATGAAGAAAAGTCGATAAAAAATGTCAATTTGAATCTCAACATGTTTCGTTTTGATGAAAAAATATTGACTATTTTTCAAAAATGTTCATGAAAAGTATCTGATGTTTGGTTTTCTTAACTCGATAGATACTTTAGATTATATCTGCATAAAAAAAAATTTCAATATTAATCCAAAAAACGACCCTCAGATTCAGTATCTGACTAGTGCAAAGCTGCCAGATATTATTTGAAGGGTACTTTTTCTTTAAAAAAATAAAAACACAGTTTTCAGATACTCCTTCTAATTCAATAAAACCAAACAATAGATACTTTTTCTAAAATATGAAGAACGAACGAAAAGAAAGCAATGGCAAGGTTGGGATTCGAACCCACAGCATTTGGATGTCCAAGGACACTGCTCTATCCAATTGAGCTACCAAGGCTGTTNGAAGGGTACTTTTTCTTTAAAAAAATAAAAACACAGTTTTCAGATACTCCTTCTAATTCAATAAAACCAAACAATAGATACTTTTTCTAAAATATGAAGAACGAACGAAAAGAAAGCAATGGCAAGGTTGGGATTCGAACCCACAGCATTTGGATGTCCAAGGACACTGCTCTATCCAATTGAGCTACCAAGGCTGTTGTTTTTATACTATTTAAGCTCAATATTTTAAAACTTAGATTACTTTATTTGCCGAAACCATACTCAAGAGTTTTTTATTAAAAACAAAAACCAACATTTTCAAAAAATAGCAATTTTAAATATTTACAAAAGCCGTTTTAAATCTTACATTTTCAAAGAAATTTGACAAGACAAAAATATTATCAATCTACCTTCAAAAACTTGCTTCGCATTGTTATGCTTTGGTATGGTTAGTAAAATTATTAACTTAACGGTTAGTAACGTTATTAACGTTAATTAACATGGGAGGTTAATAATTATCGGGCCAAATAATTAGGGTTCTTTTCAACAGAGTTGAACATTAATTATTCAACACTGATTTTTTTTTTCGAAATGTGTTGTGTTGCACGGATATATTTTGTTGATTTAAAAATGTCAAATAGAATTTTTTATATTTATTTCATGTTTTTTTAATGAAAAGAAAAACAATAATTTCTTGTTTCTAAATGTTTTTGTAGATTAAAAATGTCAATTTATGACTAAACATATTTTTTTTCTGACGAACAAATTTCAAAATTGATTTAGTGTTCATGAAAAGTTTGGTTCTCAATACTCGATAGGTATCTAAGATACTCAGTAAATTAAATAAAAAATTAAGATAATTCAGTAAAAAAAATCATATTTTTGCTCCTTCAATATTCCATATCGAACAAAACCTATACAAAATTTAGCAACGGAACTGTTTCTGAAATCTTGGAAACTATTCCCGTCGTAAAAATCGATTTCACTTAATCTTCCTGACTCCACTTATAATACTCCGTCCGAAGATTTATTTTATTCACTCTTTAAATATTATAAATAACAATACAAGCAATGTTCAGACGTTACCTTACGTTTATGCTCGAAACGTAACGTAAATCTTCACGAAACGTTACGAAAAGTAGCCCAGACTCAAATGACACGTCAAAAGCCACGGCAATTTGTATATAAGGAACATAAATCCGCAAATATTAACAAACAGATGTGAGTTTTAATACATAGATGATAAAACTTATTAGGAAATAAGCAATTTTACTAAGTATTAAAATTTACTACTGGAAGCAAATAATTTATAAATTGTTGAGTAGTAGAATGCACTAGAATTAGCAGAATTTACTATTTGAAATAGAGATAGGAAAAAATGCTATTGCGTAGAATTTAATAAAAAATGTTAGTCTTACTATGTGGCAAAACTCTCTGAAAGAATTTTTTTTTTATGTTTGGTTATAGAAAAATATAAGAAAAAATAGTGAACTTTACTACACAAAAATTTTAACATTTTTTTAAAATTAAGTATGAAAAATAAATCAAACAAAAATCGAGTAAAAAAAAACCAACAAAATAACGAATAAACAAACAAATAAAAGCTAAAAAAAAATACTCAAAACTAAGAAACACAAATTTAAATAAAAAAAAAGATTAAAATCAAAATGGTAATTAAGAAATTTAAGAAAATCGCAAAAGAAACTCAAAGAGGAATAAATTTCACTAAACATTGTTATTATTTTTTTATTTCAAATTGTTTTAGCTAAATTCGCACAAATAGTAAACTAATTTATTCTGACTATTTAAATTACCTGGGTTTAAATCATGTTGAATGCATTCTTTTTTTTGTCTCAAATACCGTCGTATGTATTTTTTAATTTCAAGTAGTGAAATAAACTAAAAGTTATTAAAGAAAGAAACAAAGCGCAAGTTCGAATTACAATATCTTCAAATATTTTGTTTCTTTTGTGCTTTTAAAATGCAGCAAATCGTTCATTTTAAGGGTTTTTTTATTTTTAAATACCCTAATGTACTCGCTTTGTTCGTCTGTCTGTCTTTTATGTCTGTCCGTTCGACTGCCGTAAACCTTTTGCAACAAAGATTTGCCCGATATTGAAACGTGATACCTCATTTTAAAGGTCTATCTGACTACTACAAACTATTCGTCAACACGAGATGGCGCTGGCGCTTTAATTCTGGAAGATTCCATTTTAAGTATTTGCAAATTTTAGTTAAGAAAATCTTTTCCGATTGTTAAGTTTGATATCGCCTTTTAAAGGTAAGGTTTTATATTTAATGTTGTTCAGTGTATTACGTGTAAGACAACAGTTGTTGCTAAAAGTTCTTTTTCTAAGCGTGGAATTAGAGGAGACTTATGTATTAGAGGAAAAGCAATCTTAAAATGTTTAATTTGAATATATAAACTAACAAAAAAAACTAAATCACACATGGAGGTAAAGATGACTCAAGGTGTAGCAGTGATATTAAGTAATGTTTGCTTCCTACACAGACAAAATTAAGTAGTAAAAATTACTACAAATCTTATCGTGTAGTAAATTTTTCTATAATTAGTGAAAATCCATGTTTTAAGTAGTAAAATTCACTACGCAAGTAGTAAATTAGTTGTAAAATTTACTATTACTATTATTTTGTAGTATAGTTTTCTATAAATAGATAAATTTACTAAAAAAAGCATAGCAAAAATTACTACTAAGTAGTTAAAGTTTTAGTTTCAGCTTAGCAAGATTTTCTTTTAATAGTAAAAGTTACTCATCAGGTGATAGTAAAATCTGCAAAGTAGTAGAAATATTTGAAAACTTTCTGATTAGTGTTCATTTCTATTAATAGTAAAAATTACTACTTAAGAAATAGCTTAAGTACTGTTTTTTAGTAAATATTACTGAGCGAAAATTTCGTTTATCGTTCAGTCATGACTTCAAACACAGATGATCATAGTTTTTTTTTCGTTTTTTTACAAAAAGTAGTAAGTTTCACTAATAACTGCAATGCATTATACTTTTTTCCAGACATGAGCTCAAACCCAGACAATGTCTTTTTTTTCTTTTTCACTACAAAAAGTAGTAAAATTTACAGTAAGGTAAATTCTACTACCAAATCCGCTCCAGTTAAAATCCCAGCATTAGCATTTTTTGCATATATGTTTCTTAATGTTTTAAATTTTATTTTACTGACTGTGGCTATGCTCTTTAAGATGTTGGAACTTTGTCGAAAGTAAAGTGTTCGAGTTCAAAGCCTAACAAAAACATAACTTTTCTAGTAGAGTCGAACAAATGTAAAATGTTAATATCTTAATGAAATAAAATAAAATAAAATCAAATCAAATCAAATCAAATCAAATCAAATCAAATCAANTATTTTTGAGTTGTAAAATTTACTACTTTTAGTAAGTAGTAAAAATTACTAAAGTTTTCTACTTTAAATGTAGGTTGGTTTTTCCCATTCCAGAATTTTCATCTCAATTTGCACATTTTATAAAGTATCGTTCAAGTTTGGTCAAATTGTCAGTTCATAATCGTATTCTCACATTCCTCCACATCGATCGACACATCATTCTCAATATTCCATATCCAACAATACTTCAATATTTTAAGGAGTCAGGAATTAGGTTCCAGAAATATTTCCGTGATCAAATTTTGAATGGGATGACGGAACTGCTTCCGGAACCTTGGAACCTAATTCATAACTTCTTAAAATTCACTGTCTCTTTATAATATAAAAAAAGAGCAGAACAAACAATGCTTGGATTTTACCTTACGTTTATGCTCAACACGTAACGTAAACCTTTACATATACTAAATGCTGTTGTACTAAAAGTAGTAAAACTAACTAAAGAAAGATCAAAGCCGAAGTTACCTTTTTGATTCTTATATATTATACGAAGTCAGAAATAGGTCTAAAACCGAGAGTTGGGCAATTTTATCTATATAATANGTAACGTAAACCTTTACATATACTAAATGCTGTTGTACTAAAAGTAGTAAAACTAACTAAAGAAAGATCAAAGCCGAAGTTACCTTTTTGATTCTTATATATTATACGAAGTCAGAAATAGGTCTAAAACCGAGAGTTGGGCAATTTTATCTATATAATAAAATTCAAATCTG
>JXPG01017791.1:6055-16478 GCA_001015175.1 Megaselia abdita
TATATATATATATATATATATATATATATATATATTTACATTTACCTTACTCTTTTACAAAATTATCTACTAGAAGAACTATTTTTGGTTTAGTACTATATAAAAGAGATTTTGCATTCAATATATATTTCCAAAATTTATGAAAAATGGAACATATGAATATAACAAAATCTGGGTTTGAATCGCGTTTTTATTTGTTGACTTTTGCACTCAGAGGTTATGGTTGTATACCCATAATAAACACCTATAATGATTAATATGGATGCATGTACACTAAAAATATGGAATATTACACATAATATATATGTGACCACTTAATAAGATTGTATCACATATTATGGAGTTGCATATTGAAACTCTTTTCTGAGTGAGAAGATATATGATATAACGGGATAGAATAAGCTGCTGATAGAATAATTTGCTTTGCTACAGGAATTCTCAGCTGAAATTCTGTAAGCAATTTTTATAATTTCAAATATTTGATTCACAAATTTTCAAGAGGTATAAAACGGAATAAAATCTTTATAAAATATATTTTTAAAATCCATAAGAATCACGAAGAAATTCAGATAAGTATTCCATTTAACAAAATCTTCGAAATTGATAAAAAAAATAGTAAATTGAGTTTTTTGAATAGTGAAGTATTACTATTTACAATAATTTGAAATAGGAATACAATAATTTAAAAATTATATTTTTTGTATATTAAACTGTTGTCATTAGTATAATACAATACAATTCATTTTCGCATTAACGTTTGTATCAATTACATACGTATATTAAAACAGATAGGACAGAACTCAAACATTTGCCCAACACAAGTACATTGAGGTATGGAGAAGTCAATCAAAATTCTCTTAGAGAAACAATTCAAACGAACCTGAACATTTTCAAAAAGTTTGTTTGAAACAAAAACCAGAAAAACAAATTTATTTAAAAAACTCGAACCCAAAATAAGACATGTTTCTCGTTCCATTGTTGTTTGTTTACCGAAGACAATTTCTCTCTCGGAAAATATTTGTTTGAATTTTCCTTCTTGGGTAAATCGAATTTTAACTGACAATTTCGTACCCCTAAAATGTCTCTGTCCAATCTGTAGTGTCAATAAAATGACAATCAACAAGACATCCAATTACTATTGGATGGTAGTCTAGATGATTCAGCTCTCGAAACGTTAAATAATCGCGACTCCGCAGAATTCGTGATTTTGTCAAAAGTATGTCTATTTTTGAGAGAGAACAACTGAGATAAGTTTATGAAAACTCGGGGTTATCCGGAACTCGTGGCTTAGCAATATGCGCATCGATGGAATGGGAATTTTGGGGAGTGTGTTCATTTGTGAAAATTTTGACAGTAGCGACTCCGAAAAACTAGCGATTTATTGATATGAGTAAGTATTTTTAAATTTTAGTTAAGAAAATCTTATCCGATTTTCAAGTTTCATACCGCGTTTTAAAAGTACTGATAAGATGCGTAGGAAAACCGAAAAATGGGCTTAAAAAAATGGAAATTTCAGAGCTTAACTTCGTAATCCCGAATCGTGTGATACATCATTTTTAAGATACTAATAAGACCTATAATAACTTATCATCAATATTTTGGAAATTCATGGGCGTAGGAAAGGGGCAAGTAAAGTAAAATGTATTTTTATAGACTTTTTTATTCCTAACATATAATGATGTGAGTTGGACAATTTTAGAATAAATTTTATTAAAAAAAACCCTAATGGCACTACGGAACGTAGTTCTACTGCACTGCTTCATTTTTAATATGGGTGCATATTTACTGGGGATGGTACAACGGAGTTGAGTTTATCAAGAGTCCCGGTTACTAGGTACTCGCGACTTCGAGATATGGTGATCTTTTTAAAAGAGCTTACGAATTTAGAAGTTATGAAACGATTCAGAATCGCAAAATTAACATTTACGTAGGGATAGCTTTAGTTTTATTTTTCAAACAAAAACTAAGAAATATCATCAAAGTAGATCTTTGGGTAGGGGTGGAATAGTATTTTTTTTTTAAATATTAATAAAACTATTATTTATTCTATTCAAAAAATGATTTGTATTATTTTATTAGAAAATAAATAGTTATTAATCACTGCGAAAATAGAGAGATGTGTTTAACTTTATTTTCGAATTTCCATGAACACAGTTATTATGCCGTACGTTTTCACTACATTAACAATTACCTATTTAATCAAATAAAGGCCTGTACATACGATGATATTTATTTTATCGGATAGTATGCAATGGCAGGAATTTAAAAGCTTCGAGCTTATTTACAATTTCGATAGTTAAAATTAATCAAATTTTCTTGACTCTCGTTTATTGTATTTCAAACAAAAATTATGAACACAGATTATTAACTACGGTTTTTATTGAAACATATCATTCAAGCAAAGAATACATGGACTTAGGAAAGATAAAACCATAGAATCCATAGAATTTTATCTATTGTCCGAAAAGTCAACATGAGATTTTATACAAGCATGATATAAAATATAAATAAATTTGATTAAATATTAACATAAATAATACTTTTGGAGGTGATAGCTGTTGGAGGTGAAAAAGTATCAGATATCGGAAAGTCTATTATACATTCAGCAGCCTTAATTCCTCCAAGTCATGGGCATGCATCAGTCCACCCATTTAAGTTATCACATGGATCATCAGGAGGTGGTCATGTTGTTGTTCCAGTTGTTCACTCCGAAGGTAAATTTCTTAAGTCTTATTATATTTCAATAGAATAATCATACCAAATTACAGTCGCAACATACGAGGTACCAATAGGATATATTCCGTCCAAGCCTCCTCATGGATATTTACCAGCTGCGACTTATGGACAACCTTTTTCTGGTCACGCATCATATGAAGACAACACAAATATAGACTATGTTTCAACTAAATATGGAGTACCAAATGATGGTAAGTTCATTATATAATTGTTTGTCTTAATTTTTTTGCAATGCCATTTACTAATTATTTCATTATTTCTAACATTATAAGATACTTAGCAGAGTGGAACAGTTGAGACATCACTCTGTTAGTTCAAATTCAAATTTATGTTATATTTTTATATTCAACAACATTTAACTAACCTCATTATTAGTTTGTTTCCACCACTAAAGAAATGCTTAGTTGCGTTGTAGCTTTATAATAACAAATCGAATCAACTTTCACATATTCAATCATAATTCGAATTTAATATTTTCTTATTTTTCATACATTACATCTAAAATGTTACTTCCCCCAATAGATATAAATATCCCCCAATAAAATAAAAAATGGTTCGAAAATTATAGAGTTTTGTTAAGTCTTCATAGCTTTTTAATTAAAATTTTTAGACTCTCTTAAAAAAAATATTAGTAGTATTTTTGAGTTATGTCATGGGGGGAAGTGAATCGATATTATCCCTGGTCATCGGTCTTCTAAAAAACTTCAAAAGCTTGCTTTTTTTTTTTAATGTTTGTACGGTCTGTAGATATAAAACCAACTTGACACAAATTATTGTATATGAATAACATGACATTTCTTCGTATACTTGAAATAAACAAAGTCAAACGTTTAAGTCTTGTCAGGTCTGTTTTATAATTTTTTGGTCAACCAATCCCGAGTTTTTTTTTTAAATATACATATATTTTTTTATGCATAATATTCACAGTTCTCAATTCTGATTCAAGATAGTTAACATGAACATTATGGGATAGTTCCTTTTAAAAACGGGTTTCCGATGCATTTTTTTTTGTGATACAATACCGCTGATGATTAACCTTGTAGTTTTCTAAGGAAGCGTTTATACAGAATTTCTTCCATCTATCTTCAAACAAGTGAACTTCTTGCCATCGGACCAACATCTTGCATCCATTCTTTAAGCCAAAATATTGTTGTCTGCATTATTTTAAGGACAAGATATGAGGCAAGCTGGTTTCTTCATACTGTTCATCTTTAATGCATATAAACTTGTCGGCTCTTCCTTGGTTTATAGATACAGCGCATATATTAGAGTGATCCCAGGACGTATATTTTAAGAAAAATACTTGCAGTTTAATTGATAGATTCTTCATAATAATACCCGAAAACTTGTGAAGAATAGATTTGTACACCCCTCTTAACAGCTTTAAAAATAAATAATTTTTCACTGACACAGTAAGGTTTCCATCATATATCATTTTGTGCCACATACCAAATACACATGCTTTTGCTGTCCTGGACCTATCTTCAATTTGTTCGGTGAATGACATCTTTGTACAGGTCTTTACAATTTCAACTTCAGAGCTATTAAACATCCATTTCTCGTGATGACTCAACCTTCCACCTTTTCTGAAGTCCATAATTTTCGGCATGCTAAGGTTAACCGACATACTCCAATCTCAACAATACTGTCGTTGATCATAGATTGCAACACATTCGGTTTGTCAGCTAAAATAACAATGTCCTCAACATAAAGCAGTAATCTCACGTTGATCCCATCGATGTTGAGGCCACCACCAACACATCATGTAAATAATTTTAAAAAAGTGCGAACAACAAATGAGATAAGAGGCACCCTTGTTTAACTCCTGACACAGTTTCAAAATCGTTGGAAAACTTTTCTTCATTCCAAACTGAAGATTTTGTTCCTTTAAAGTAAAGTCTTTTTAGCAATTTTGTGGAGACAAAGAAAGCATATACCTTTTTACCCTCGTGAAATTCAATTTGAATGATGCTACTCAAATTATATATGTTGTCGACGGTTAAATATTTTGGTCGAAAACCAGCTTGAAACTCTAAAAGTTTTAACACCCAATTAATCTCTTAGTTAGCACACATATGCATATGCATATGCTTTCGAACGGCAGTTCATGAAGGTTATTCATCTAAAACTTTCCGGGATAATAGGATTTTCTTTTTTAGTATAGAAATATAATATTCTTGAATAAAATTCCTTCAGGTGCACAAGAGTCGAACGTATTGTTGAAGTCTTCAGTTAATCTTCGGGTGAAAATCAGGAGGCGCATATTTAAAAAAAAGCATAAGTAATTCAGTCATCACCAGGAGCTTTTTCATCTTTTAAATTTGACATGCCAACTACTTCTTCGCATGTGATTGTGTTGTCTAGTTGAGGATCTTCGATACAAAGTAATGCGAAAGCATACTCAAAAAGTCAGGTTATTAGGTTGAGAAGGTTTTTAAAGGTTTGAAAACCGGCAATATTAATATTTACTCCAATAGTAAACGGTTCATCTTTGTATTCTTTGGCTAAGGCCCATCATTGCTTGGGGTCTCGAACTGTAAATAATTTTCGCCTAAGAAGTAATTTTTTCTTGTACTCATTAACGAACTGTAAGCTTTATAGCTGACAGTGTAAAGAGCCTTCTTCTAAACTTTTGCAGCATGCCAGGTTCATTCCTCCATTCTTTTAAGTTTTCAAAAGTTTTTTTTCTCGATAATTCACACTCTCTGTCATTTATGTTTTCCTGTTCTCCTTTTGGGATTCTGTGATGTTTTAGATGATTTTTTGAAACTATGGAGTTCTTGTAGAGCTGGTGCTGTTTGGATGTTTGCGAGTTCCCTTTGTATTTTAATACCATATGAATTGTTTTTCTTGTGATTTTTTTAGATTAACTTTGGTAATAATTTCATGTGGTATTCATTTCTTTGACCAAATTTCAAAGATATTGATAGCGGAAAATGATCTGACCATATCGTATTTTCTACCTTGAATTAATGTATCCTGTTAATAATTGTCTAAATTGCTAAAAAAGCTGCTAAGTCGTTTACCGAAATTTACTGTTTTATCTTGAGACCTTCTGATGTTAAGTACCTTTGCATATATTTCAGGAATAAGTATTTATTAAAGTTTACCGATTCTTACTAGGTGGCACAGGGGATTAAATTGCCTACTTAAGTTCCTAACAAATCTTTTAATTGATTTCTGACCGTCATTAACTTTCCTTTTCGATTTACGGTTTTATCTTGAGACCTTCTGATGTTAAGTACCTAGGCGAAAAATGTGTTCTAATTTTAATTTAGAATACGTTTATTAATTATGTTGACGACATCGGTCTAGAAATCGCGTCTAAAGAAGCTCTTAAAGCTATCTTTCGAACTGCTTGCGGCTAAAAATTAAAACGTTTAGGACAATTATCTTAAAGATGTTGTGTGATTTTTTATTATTTTTTTAGAAAAGTATTGAATTGTTTAACGATTTTCTCTAAGCATAACTCCAAAACTCCTAACTCGTCTTGAAAGATATCCCCAAGTAGAAAAATGTTTAAGATTATGTATGAATTATCCACCTGAAGTTCGTGAAAGACGAAAAGAAATACTGCCACTGGTTACTACTACTAGAATCAAAAGTTACAAATGCTTCTACCAGAGTAGATAAATTGTTGGTGAAAGGAAAGTTGGTCCTTGGCAAAGGCGCAAGAACTGATCGATGAACATTGAAACATTCCTAGCCCAAGGACACCAAAATTAAACGCACCATTTGTTATCACACCCCACAAAAATGAGCAGATTGTGACTGGAAAATGACAACGAAATCAGCGAAAACTTAAACTTTTACTTAAAATTATATTGTATATAAGAGCACATTCCTTCTATCTGCAAGTGTGTTCATGTCAATGAGAAGCAGCCTATGTTTGTATGGTGTCAACTGGAGTCTGTCACTTCAAATTCCTTTCAGACAGGAATAAAACATCATAATTAAATGAGTGACTAGTTGCATATAGATTCTTTAGTTTGGTTTTTAATCCACGAACATTCTAATAATAACAAAAAAAAGATATTAATCCAGTTTGAGATGGATTTTCTTTATTTTGTTGGTTAATCGGTTTTTCCGAAAATGTTCATCATATTCACTGGCAAATGTGTTTTCTGGCCAGAAGTCTTCAGTTAGAAACATGTTATAAAGGTCTAGGTTTCTTCCTGNACATATCTACTGTTGAGTCTCATTTTTGTGACATGTACTTTTTCACATCATTATTTAATGATATATTGAATGAAATTATCATCCTAACTCAATGGCTCCATTCGAATATAACCCTCATCGCAAAAAAAAAAGGATTGAAAAAAGATATTAACAACTATAGGCCAATCCGTCTAATATCACACACCTATAAGATATTTTCATATTCTTGTCTTTAGACTGAAATCAGAGCTGTCCCATTGAGAGAGAGAGATGATATGTAAAATTACTTACACTCTTGGTTGTAACACGATGAAAAAAAGACAACATTAGATTTGAATAGAAAACATTATAAGAAAGCTGTCATACTTAAATGGACTTCAGAGATACAGGTGAAGGAAGATTTGCCATGAAAAAGTTAATTTAATTTAAATTAATTATCTTTGATGCTAAGTTCTCGCATATATAAAATTAAAGGTTAGATCTAGGATATTGATTTAACAAATTAGTTGTTGAATTTGAAGGAATATTTCAAAGAATTGATGACACAATTTTCAAGGAACTTAGTTTATTAAGTCAGTGGGAATTTTCTTGACCATTATTCGGTTTTCATTTTTTAAGAGATATTTCCTAAAAATGTTTTTTGGAGGAAAGGTTTCAGACCCGAGTATTGAAGCATTGTTTTCGACACGCATCAACGGCAGCACCTAGTTGGCCGTTGGAGATGTCCTTTTTTGTTTCAAGCTGTTGTTTTATTAATGAAAACAAAGAAATGTGTTAATGGTTGGAGCGTATGCGCAGATGATACAAATGTTGTGATGGGATGATTTTTGTGATGATTAATACACTTTTACAACGAAGTTAGAGTTTTAATATTCCGAAGAAAAATATCCTACCTTGATAGCGAACGAATAGAACATAGCGTCTCTATTTATTAGAAACTGCCACCTATAGACCCATCTGCTAACTATGCCAAGCTATCTAATCCTCTCGAGAACACTTCCAGAAATTATACGATAACGCAAGGTGAAATTTACGGTCGGTAATAGGCGCTTACATACAACTACTGTTTTTGACATTCCTAGTGGTATGTATGAAAGCATTATTCGCATGTGTAGGCGAGCTAACTCTTCTAACTATTTTCCGCTTACATGTTAAAAAGACGTAGAATTTTCATTAAAATTGGAATTTTAAGCAGAACCCATTTTGGCCGTTTCGAAAGCCCCTCTAATTCCACAAAGATGAGATAATATTGCGTCATCGAACTCTAAATCAAGTTTCAAGTCTCTAGCTTATCATAAAGTTGGTCAAAAAAAAATGTAATGCTGTTTTTAACCCAATAAAGAATGACCGAACAGTAAAAATAAATTATAGGTGGACCCCAAAGAGTCTCCCTGTAAAAAAAATGTTTGATTACTTTAACTCTAACGATTCTGAGCTCGATCCTCAGTGCACACGTCAGAATTTTTGTAGTATAATGTGTAATTTAAGTTTATTTTGAAGAAAAAAAAAACCAAAAAGGTTATTGTATAGTGTGTAATTTAATTTTTAGTTTATTTTGAAGAAACAAAAAATAAAAAAAAAAATCCTTGAACTTTGTCTGCGGTGTTCTGAACATTTTAAAGATTGAACCAACAACATATGCTTTTAGGGTTTTCTGCATTTTATCAGATTTAACTGGGTGTTGTTCGAACTCTATTTTGTTTGAATTATATATTCTTTTTAATATTCTGAGCTCGGATGGAATACAATAGTTGCAAAGAATATTAACTTTTCAAAAGTCATTATAAAATGGGATACTCTAATAAAGGTAGAGTTTCGGTTCGAATAGTCCATGGTTAGCTTTTATCTAATAAACATTAGATTAGTCTAAAACATTTCATTTTCATTTTACTAAACAGTCATCAGTGTACATTGTGAATTATACTTATAAAAATCGTGAACAAATGAAACTTTATTAAACTTACGTTACAGACTTTATTGATTACGGAACTGCAATAAAAAAGCCAACAGACTATGAAACTGCAAAAGCCGCTGAAGCACTAAACGAAATCTTAAAAATATTGCCTACAAAACCACAATTACTGACTAACAGTTTAGAAACATTTTCACACACAGATGATGACACTAAGAAGTACATAACTCAACAATATCCTATTCCTTTAAATTTAAATTCGTCACCACTTGATTTATATAAAACAATTAATACAAAAGATAAGACAACTAGCTACGATTACATTGACTACAAATACAAGAACTTCCATCAGCCTAATTCAAATAGTAATCATGCTATAGCAGCTTGGTTGGTGGACAGAAATAAACACCAACCTAAACCATATTTTTATAAACCTCCTGAAGTGAGAAAACACTTAAATGGTAATCAGATAATAAATGTCTTAAAATTTAACGAGCAATTTAGAATATAAAAACTATACGTAGCATATTTTTAAGAAAAATTGACATTAATTTTCCAATATTTTTCAGCTCATCAATTTTGAAATCACAAAAAAAAAGAAAATAGTTAAATTTTGGTGATTTGTTTGTGCTATTTTATATATGCAGGAGTCAAAATAATTTATTTAAAAACGTGTTTGTATATTTAAATGTATATTATATTTATAACTTTTTTGACTGAAGTAAGTGGTTAAGTTTTAACTAAGTCCAATCCTACATTTATTTATTGTAGCATTACTAAAAAAATGGTTTTTAAAAAATAAAAAAAAAATTAAAATATAATTTGTGTTTATACTTTATTTGTCTGCTGTCCTATTTTGTTTGTTTTTATTTTTAAACATAAATAAACAAAAAATAATAAATATACATCAAAGTTTTTAAAAGGAACTTTATTTTCTTGTGGTAAGTAATGCTTTTAATGAGTGTATAGGACGGAGATATAGGACAGAACTCAAACATTTGTCTATAACAAGTACATTGGAGAATGGAAAAGTCAATCAAAACTCAGAGAAATAATAATTTAAATCATTTTTTTAAACGAAATTTTTGATTAGAGATTATGAGCCTTATTTGTACCTTCAAAATGATATATCACATGACAATATATGATTCGAGAATTTCTTTTTAGTTGCCCCTTTCAGGCATGGGCGGTATGGTTAGTAACATTATTAACTTAACGGTTAGTAACGTTATTAACGTTAATTAACATGGCAGTTTAACCGATTTTTGGGTTAATAATTATCCGGCCAAATAATTAGGGTTGATTTCAACTTGACTTATTACTGGTGGGTCTATAAAGGAGAAAATAGTTATATTTTGTTCAACTTGACCTTATTTTGCAGAGTTGAAAATTAATTATTCAACACTTTTTCCGAATTTTGTTTCCGAAATTTGTTGTGTTGGACACGGACATATTATGTTGATTTAAAAACATAAAACATATTTTAATATTTATGTCATGTTTTTTAATGAAAATNATAGTTATATTTTGTTCAACTTGACCTTATTTTGCAGAGTTGAAAATTAATTATTCAACACTTTTTCCGAATTTTGTTTCCGAAATTTGTTGTGTTGGACA
>JXPG01017805.1:0-16893 GCA_001015175.1 Megaselia abdita
TGAACCGAAAAAAAATAATCCCATACAAAATTTAATTTTTATTTCTTGTTTTTTTTTTTGAAAAAGAATTGCTTATGTTCCAAAAAAAAAAATCTTCGAAAATATTTAAANAATATTTAAAAAAATAAATAAAAAAAGATAGAAAAAATAGCGAAGAATTGAATCTTTTCATTCTCACTTTATACGACCTGAACATTCATATAAAATCTTGAGAGAATTTCGTTTCTGTGTGTGTGAACTAAAGAGTGTGAGAAAGAGGGAGAGAGAAATAAAATTGGAATAATCTTGTGCACCACTTTGCAGCGCCATCTGCTATCTTAAAAATGCTACTTTTATTTTTCCTAACTTGTCTTTGGACAGAGCGAACTGGAGACAAATTCAGATAATGTATGGATGCACGGTGCTATTCGTGTAATCATCAGATGTATGTATATTTATTTTCCATTGATATACTTACATCACAAAATTCTTGCCCTTCCATCCGTCCGGTCGTTGTCCATTTTTGTCCAATTTCGGACTTTAATGGTCTAAAGATATTTTGTAGCTTTTTTCTAAAACATGATGGAAGGATTGGTGCAGAGCTATCAGAGGATATATAATGTTTTTATCTTCCAGGTTTTCTGGGAACAATATGTGAGAATGTGATCCCAGACTTTATCAGTTTCCAGTGTGGGAAGGAAATGTGGGGTTGGTCTATGTTTCAAATGCATCATGTACTAGAGGGCAATAGCTGTAGACCGAGCGAACTTCGTACAATCATAGCATATATATATACACATTTATTTTCCATTGATATACATTATTATAATATTCCAACCATCCGTCTAGTTCTCGTCTCTCGTTTTCTAAGTATATGGACTCATACATTAGGACTGCTGAATGGAGAGATAATATGTGTCAATTGATTTATGAACGAAGTGATTGATTCAGGACTTTCAGAGGATATATATTGTTTCCATCAACATCTTCCATGTTTTCTGCTTGCGTTTGATGACCATACGGGCGACACAAAAGTATCTGAGTATGAAAAATGGTGAACATATGAAGAAAATTCATTTATAAAACCGCGGAAATCTTGAAGGATATTGCATCGATATAGATAGATAGTTTTGTCAGGTTAAAACCGAGTATTTTAATGGCTCTACAAGGTCTAAGGATGTAAATATGTTTGGAATAGCTGGAGATTCTTATAATTGTTCTGATATATTCAGGTAAATCACAAACTGTATGAGTTTCTAGTGTGGGAAAGAAACGACGGTTGGGCTATGTTTCAAATGCATCATGAACCGGAGTTGTAGACCGAGCGAATTTGAGGCAGATTCAGATAATAAATCCACGGGGCGGTTCGTAGAATCATATCATGTATATACATTTATTTTCCATGGATATACATTTTCACAATTTTCTGGCAATTTCATTCGTCCCGCTCTAATCCAATTTCGGAAAATGAAAGCCTGGATTGATGGAAGAAAGCTCTGAAGGGCTGATTGAATCACTTTAATGTCTAAAGATATTTTGTAACATTTTCTAAGTTTGATGGATGGAGGTACTCATAAATGAGGACTGGACTGGAATGGACAGATACATAATGGATCAGTTTATTTATAAATGGATTGAATGATTCAGGACTTTCAGCGGATATATATTGTTTATATCTTCCATGTTTTGTATGAAGAATTTATGAGAATGCAATCCATTGCTTGCGTTTGATGACCATACGGGCGACACAAAAGTATCTGAGTATGAAAAATGCTGAGCGTACGAAGAAAAGTCATTCAGGAAATCTTGAAGGATATTGCATCGAACAGAAATCAGTCAGGACTAGTAAAGAGCGCTGGAGATAGTTTTGTCATGTTAAAATCGAGTACAGCTCTACAAGGTCTAAGGATTTAAATATTTTTGGAATAGCTGAAGATTCTTAAAACTATTCTGATATTTTCGGGTAAGTCACAGACTATCTCGGTTTCCAATGTGGGAAGGAAACTATTGTTTGGCTATGTTTCAAATGCATGATGAAGCTTTTTCATTAAATATCATGCAATTGAATCAGGAAGGTACAATAAAACACAGGGCAGTAAAGGGCTTCGTAGACTTAGATTTATAGAAGGAGAATAGGCATTCAATGGCATCATTTGATTTACGTAAGCAGTATTGATCTCATATATATGAAAATCTAATACCTGAAGGATATACAATTTCCCTTTCCCACCTAAAACCATTCAATCATCAAAATATAAATAAAGTAACTATAAAATGACAATCTTCAACCACCTACTCCTAAGTCGCCTGCAGTAGCTTAAGCCACATTCCAATGCTTCAAGATCCTCTCAAGTGGAATCAATAAAATAGACATTTCTCATTGCCCACTGAACATGTTGTTTACGCATAAGACGCAATCATGGAGAAATTTACATGATTTGACACTTTTGAGGAACTTCAATAACATTTCCTTATACCCATAGTTCCCATGTTAAACAAAAGCAAGTAAAACACACTGTAATTATTATTTGCAAAAAATATCTTTATTACATTCAGATAAAATTTTGACTAGAATATAATAAAATATAAGAAATACAATCTCATCAGACTTAATTGCTAACTTCGTATATGTACAACAAAAATAAACTTTGGATTACCGCTTTGAAAATATTTGTGTTTAATAAATAGAGAGAGATAGACTCAGAGCGAAGGACTTACATACTAACGACATTCTATAGAGAAAAAGGTAGAAACGAGATCTTTAAAATTAATGAAAATAACATAATCGAAACTCGAAAATTTACAAACAAACGACAAGAAGAACCTAGCTGATTGGTGGCCCCATTATTCGAATCGACGAACACCCTAAGCATTATTTACAATCTAGAAGACAGACTTTCGATGATCACAGCTGCTTGTTCTGCATACTTGTCGCACAACTCTTTACTTGTCGCTGGTACTGCAGTCCGACCCAGCGTTCGAAGACTCATCTTCGGTGGATGGACGGGATGCGTCACTTTTTGGAGATGGCATTGAGTCGATCGAGTCGTTTTGTAAACATTTCGAGCAGACACCTTGGCTGATGCTGTTTGCGTTCGTCAAAAACTGCTTACCACATCTGACACACTCATCTTGTGGATCACCTGGAGACAAAAGAAACAAGGAAGGAAAAATATATCGTTAATAAATGCAACTTTCACAAATTTATTTCAATTTTAATACACACCTTCATGGGTTTTCATATGAGCGCGGAGATTGCAAGCCAATGCAAATTTCTTGTTACACAATTCACATCCAAAGGGTTTTTCGCCTGTAAAATAAAAGGTTTTTGTTTAGTTTAGGAATTCTAATGCTGAAAATCTGACTAAACATTTAAAATGGCTGATGTGCGTTAAGTTACCGACGGCAAAACAGCCACGGCGCATAGTTTTTGAATTTGAATAAAAGCCTACTTAGATTGGAATGTTATTATCAGTTTATAGTTCGTAGTGCTTAATTGGAATTCACTTACTTCAGTGATGTGAACTTCTATTCTGATAGGGATGCGAAGAAATCAATGATTTTTTATGTGTTTTTCTTAAGGTCTTATTGATTGATTGAGGTAGTGATCTTTACTGATAAGTTTTGGATGATTTTCGGATGCAAATTATTTGTTACTCTCTTTTTCCGGAGAAGTAGAAAGGGTCGAACTAAGAATTGTCAAAACAAAAATCTAAGTTATACTAAAGTGAATCCTTCTTAACAAAATGTACTCAATAAAAACCATACATCTTCTTTACTTCTAACTAAGCTGCCCCTAAAACCCATGTTCCATTAACAAAAAAGCCTACTACAAAACATTCCCTGCTAACAAAATATTCTTCGGTGAAAACCGCAAAGCCTCTGAACCGTGTTAAAACATATTTTTGATATGTTTTTCTTAAGGTCTTTAGTTTAGAAATGATTTATATCTAGGCTTCACTCATTGATATAGTCAGTGAAATTTACTGATAAGTTTTAGATGCTTTTTCGGATGCAAATTATCTTCTACTTTCTTGAAAGAAAACTTCTTCTGAAGTTATCAATAAGGCTAGAACTCAAATTATACAAATTATCTTCTACTTTCTTGAAAGAAAACTTCTTCTGAAGTTATCAATGAGGGTAGAACTGAGAATTGTTAAAATAAAAGCTGAGACTAAAAGAATTCCCTGTCCTCAACAAAAACCATACATATTCGGATAGTGATGCGAAGAAATCACTAAATCCAAATGTTGATGTAATTTTCGCCCAATCTTCTTGGTCTAGGAATGATCTATATCTAGGCTTCATTCATTGAGATAGTCAGTGATCTTTGCTGATAAGTTTTATATGATTTTCTGATGCAAATTATGTTCTACTTTCTTAAAGGAAAACTTCTTCAGAAGTTATCACTGATGGTCGAATTCAGAATTGTTAAAGTAGAAGCCGAGACCAAAAGAATTCCCTGTCCTCAATAAAAATCATTCACCGTCTTCACTTTCAGAAGTGAGATAAAGCCCTCATCCCACTCAAGAAAGCCTACTACAAAACATTCCCTGTTATCATGAATTCATCTATTCGGATAGTGATGCGAAGAAATCTGGGTTTTGATTTAGTTTTCCCTCAATCTCCTTGGTCTAAGAATGATACTGTCTTAAGGTCTCACTGATTGAGGTAGTCAGTGATCTTTACTGATGATTTTCGGATGCAAATTATCTTCTACTTTCTTAAAGGAATACTTCTTCCGAAGAAGCCTGAAGTTATCATTCAGGATAGAACTCATAATTGTTAAAGTAGAAGAACTAAATGAATTAGAAGTGCCATAAAACTCACATCCCACTCAAGAAAGCCTACTACAAAACATTCCCTGTTAACATGAATTCAGCTATTCGGATAGTGATGCGAAGAAATCTGGGTTTTGATTTAGTTTTCCCTCAATCTCCTTGGTCTAAGAATGATACTGTCTTAAGGTCTCACTGATTGAGGTAGTCAGTGATCTTTACTGAAGATTTTCGGATGCAAATTATGTTCTACTTTCTTAAGGGAATACTTCTTCCGAAGAAGTCTGAAGGTATCACTGAGGGTAGAATTCAGAATTGTTGAAAAGAATTCCCGGCCCTCAATAAAAATCGTAGATCTTAAGAAGAAGAAACTTTTGTCATAAAGCCCTCAACCCACTCAAGAAAGCCTACTACAAAGCCTTCACTGTTATCATGAATTCATCTATTCGGATAGTGATGCTAAGAAGGCACTAAAGCTTAGGTTTGATATAGTTTTCCCTCAATCTCCTTGGTCTATGAATGATACTGTCTTAAGGTCTCACTGATTGAGGTAGTCAGTGATCTTTACTGATGATTTTCGGATGCAAATTATCTTCTACTTTCTTAAAGGAATACTTCTTCCGAAGAAGCCTGAAGTTATCATTCAGGATAGAACTCATAATTGTTAAAGTAGAAGAACTAAATGAATTAGAAGTGCCATAAAACTCACATCCCACTCAAGAAAGCCTACTACAAAACATTCCCTGTTAACATGAATTCAGCTATTCGGATAGTGATGCGAAGAAATCACTAAAGCTTAGGTTTGATATAGTTTTCTACCAATCTCCTTGGTCTAAGAATGATACTGTCTTAAGGTCTCGTTGATTGAGGTAGTCATGTTTTCTGATGCAAATTCTCTTCTACTTTCTTAAAGGGAAACTTCTTCCGAAGAAGTCTTAAGTTATCACTGAGGATTGAACTCAGAATTGTCAAAGTAGAAGACTAAAAGAATTCCTTGTCCTCAATAAAAACAATACATCTTCTCCACTTTAAGAAGAAGACCCACTCAAGAAAGCCTACTACAAAACATTCCCTGTTAACAAAATCTTCTTCGGTGAAAACCGCAAAGCCTCTCCACCGTGTGAAGCTTATCTTTCCGGATTGGAATTAAAAAAAAAAAAAAATATATCAAAGAAATGAAAAAATAAATACGTTAAAAATTGAAAATGAATGAATGTGGGAATTCGTATCGACAGAACATAAATCATTTTCATCTGTCAACCAACAAGAACGCACATAAGACCAACAAGCTAAATGGGAATTTGATATGGCTAAGTGTCTTTTTCTTCTCTTTTTGACATGTTTCATATGAAACAGAGTACATGGAGAGATATGGATAACAAAAACATCAGATAAAAATATGTATTTTTCTTATAATAATATTTTTATTAAAATATACTGAAATGAAATGAAATGAAATATTTACCTGTATGCAAGAAGAGATGGTTTTTCAGGTTTGTGTGTTTGGAGAAGCCTCTCGCGCAAATGTGACATTTGAATGGCCATGATTCTGTATGCGTATACATATGGGACTTAAGATCTCCGGGCGTGGGGAAGGATTTCACACACAAATTACATTTATGTGGTTTTTCCTGTAATTATAATCAAGTTGAAGAAGAAGAAGAGAGTTAGTTTCATAAAATTCACATTCGCCACAATGTTCGTTATTACCTTAATGTGTGTCATGCGATGGTAGTAGAGATTTGAACTTGCAGTAAAACGTTTCCCACATACTTGACATTGATGAGGTTTCTCACCAGAATGTATACGACGATGGGTATTCAATGAACTTGACGTACTGAAGCCTTTACCGCAAACCAAACATACATGAGGCTTTTCACCTGTGGATTGAGAACAATTTTTATTTAGTGGTTTGTTGTTTGGGGGTTGGGTGATGTAGTGGTCCTTGAACAAGGACCCTCCCTTTAAATCGATTGTAATATAAGAAAAAAACAAGAAACCCACCTGTATGTGTTCTCATGTGCCTCTTTAGTAGACTCGGGCGATCAAAAGCTTTACCACAAACTTCACATGGTAGGAGAGATCTTTCCCCTCTGCCACTCCTTGCTCGCTGGGGTGTCTTATTACTTATGATGGTGTTATTGTTGTTATTAATAATATTTTGATGGTGGTTTAGTAAATGTTGTTGTGTGGCAGATGTGCCATTCACAATTTGATCACTTGTATTATCGTTTAATGATAATGATGAAATCGATATGGATGAAGAATCACTTGAAATTGATTTATGTTCATCTTCACTGCTGGATGGTGAGACCGGTAACAATACACGATTCAACAAGGACATTGATAGATCTAGTGGTGAACCTGATGGATTGAAAAGAAAATCTTAATTAATTTGTGTAATGTAATAGTAATTTAAAATGAAAGTCACGACCATTACACTCAATAAATTTAAAAATGTCATCGATAAATTTCCAAAGTGCAATTACAATCTGTCTTAAAGACGACCGACACCGAAGACAGACAACCATTGCGAAACAACCAACATACCTTCTAAAATCGAGTCCATAGTTTGTCGATAGAGTGATGCACGCATTCGAACAAAAAATAATTCCTCTGGTGATTCTGGTAGGAAGTAGACAACCAATTCTTGATGTGATGTAATTGGTTTGACAACTTTATAAATAGGTTCACCATTCACTTTTGTACAAACTAAATTAACTTGTGGTCCATAAACGTCAGATACACGTAAGAAACGTATCCAATTACAGTGTCGCACTCGTTTACCAGCTGCATATAGGATCTCATCGTACAAACCAAATCGATAACGTACCTGTAAGAAAAAATAATAATCTAGTTATAATCTCGAATAATTGTTATGACGGTTTGATTAATTAATTATCTCGAACGACTAGTTGAACTGACGACTAAGACTGACTTGATGTTGAGAATTTTATGAAAATTCAATTGCGATTATTGACATGTAATTGATTTTTTTAGATACTAGTTTTTAGATTTAATTTTTGTTTGGTTTTTTTCGTGATTTTTTTATTAAATTTACTAAGCGAAGAAAAATTGTCTTGGTTTGAAACCTCCTTTTGACAATATTTTTTTTTTTAATCTTCCTAATGTATCTAAAGGTGATTAACAGAAATTGATTAAAACTAAAGATCAGAAATGGAATGAAGAAGATAAAGAACACTTAGATTAACGTTCTTGTTCTTATACTAGATTGTCTGGGTTTGAAGCCAGATCTAATCATCAGTATTTTCTGTTCTTAATACTTGTTAATGGAAAATTCATGAAAAATCTATCAAGAAAAAGAAATATTAGAAATTCCTTGTTTCGATATTTTTTATAAAGTAATATCATGAGCTTTACATTTTTAATCATGTACAGGAATGTCTGGGTTTGAAACCCCCTCTTGGCAATATTTTTTCAAACTTCCTAAGGTTATGGAAAGCTATTTGAAAGAAATGGATGAAAATTAAGATCAGGGATGGAATGAAGAGCATAAAGAAGACTTAAATTAACGTTCTTATACTTATTCTAGATTGTCTGGGTTTGAAGCTAGATCTAATCATCAATACTTTCTGCTCTTAATATTTTTTAATCATGTACAAGATTGTCTGGGTTTGAAACCCCCTCTTGGCAATATTTTTTTCCAACCTCTTAATGTTATATAAAGGTGATTAAAAGAAATGTATGGACTAAGAATCAGGAATGGAATGAAGAGGTTCTTATACAACATTGTCTGAGTTTGAAGCCTGCTCTAATCATTTTTTTATGGAATTGATAATTGAATGAAAGCTCAATGAAGAAATATAAACCCAACAAACTTTCATATTAGGATTTTATTTGTAACGTTATTGTTATTATACTATTTAGTCTAGGTTTGAAGTCAGCTCAATTTTTTGTTCTTAATACTTTTTTATAGAAAGTCCTAGAGGAAAAGGAACTCAAGAAAATCCTTGTTTCGTTATTTTTGTACTATAGATTTGAAACAAGAGCTTAGCAATATTTTTTTTCAAACCTCCTAATGTTACGAGCTCTTTAAAAGAAATGGAAGGTCTAAAGAACTTAAAGAAAACGTTCTTGTTCTTGTACTAAATTGTCTGGGTTTAAATCCAGCTCCAATCATCATTTATTTTGTTCTTAATATTATGGAAAATGCATGAAAATTCCATGAAGGAAAAGGAATATAAAAA
Organism: Megaselia abdita; assembly: GCA_001015175.1. Taxonomy (NCBI): domain Eukaryota; kingdom Metazoa; phylum Arthropoda; class Insecta; order Diptera; family Phoridae; genus Megaselia; species Megaselia abdita. Next base: position 8,966 of record JXPG01017805.1, read on the forward strand.
ATGCCTTGTATTTTTCCTAGCAAAAAAATATAATTACAAAAACGCAACAAAAACTTACAAATTGTAGATAAAAAACCCCATCTCTAACTAGAAAAAAATCCGTAACTTAGAATGTAATGCATATTGCTCGAGATTATTATTTTAATATATGGTTTTGTAATGTGGAATGTACAGAGAACACGTGTCAAGTGCAGTCAAGTCAATATTCCAGTATTTGTTATTAATTATTTAATTATAGTTTTTTCGCTGTTATTTGATGTATTTATTGGACTAGCTTTTGTGGACTATTGGTTTTCTCAATGTTAGCTTTTCGGATTAAGCAAACGGTAGCGTTCGCTGCTTGTTTCGTTGAAACTTTTTTGATTGATTAGCTTCATACCACTAGTAATAGACTAGCTACTTTGCTTTATTAATGGAATGTGGATTAATGGATTTACCGCCTTAGGTACCTCGGCTTTAATGGAAGTTTCTGTTGGTTGAGGTTTTTTTTCTTGCCGACGGCTTATTTGGTAACGGGTGGTTTATGGGGGTAATTCAACATTCACCTACTTTTTATAGGTTATTATAATTTTAATAATCTAATAAAAATGACTTGAGACGAAAACTTATGTATTGAAAGATTTAAGACAAAAACTTATTAATTGAAAAATGACTTAAGACGGAAACTTATGAATTGAAAAAAGACTTAAGACGAAAACTTTTGAATACAAAAATGACTTAAGACGGAAACTTTTGAATTTGAAAAATGACTTAAGACGAAAACTTTTGAATTGAAAAAAGATTTCAGACAAAAACGAAAGACTTAAGAAACAAACTTTTGAATAGAAAAACGATTTAAGACCAAAAATGACTTAAGACGAAAACTTTTGAATAAAAATGACTTAAGACGAAAACTTTTGAATCAAAAAATGACTTAAGACAAAAACCTCTGAGTTGAAAAAAATTTCACACAAAAACCAAAGACTTAGGAAACAAACTTTTGAATAGAAAAACTATTTAAGGCAATAAAAAGGACCTAAGACGAAAACTTTTGAATCAAAAATTGACTTATGACAAAAACCTCTGAATTGGAAAGATTTAAGACAAAAACCAAAGACTTAGGAAACAAACTTTTGAATAGAAAAATGACTTAAAACCAAAGACTTAACACGAAAACTTTTTATTCAAAAATTAACTTATGACAAAAACCTCTGAATTGGAAAGAGATTTAAGACAAAAACCAAAGACTTAGGAAACAAACTTTTGAATAAAAAATGACTTAAAACGAAAGACTTAAGACAAAAACTTTTGAATAAAAAAAAGACTTAAAACAAAAACTAAAGACTTAGGACAAAAACCATTCAAGACTCAATAAAAATACCTAATTAAAACAAGTGATTTATTGAAGTATTTCCTCCAATACCAATGAAGGGAAATAATTATCTTTTCCTATATATATTTCCAATAGTCAAAGACCCCTGAAAAGGAAACATATTACACTTTTTAGCTCCTCATTCCTAAGATTTCTCTGTAAAACACGCATCGAGAAAAAAGTGTATCAGGAAGTTCAAGACATGTGTGCGACGATTCCCCTTATTAGCGAAAACCAACATATCACATAACATACCATGGATTACACTATTACTTAATTAAATAGGTAGATGGATGGAAATAACTAACTAGATTTGTTGCTGACCATGCAACCGCATATGGTCAGCCGTCAGTTTGTGGAGCAAAGAGAAAGTGATTTGCAGAAAACAAGATCACATTTTTCTTATGATTAGTTCAATGTTCGGTTGAATATTAATAATGGTTAATATGAAGCGACGCACTGCGGGGAGTTTGCTATATTGAAGTCATCGCTGTTAAAATTCAGTTAAATTGAAGTAATTTTTCTTATAGTGCTTTTATGAAGAACAAGTTTTAGTTACATCGATTCGATGCGTGAAATAATCCGGTAGCTGAACGCATAAAGGGTAATAAGTGATGTATAGTGAGTGTGTTGTATGCGGTGTTTCCTGTCCAGACTATGAAATAGAAAGTATTAAATGCGGAAAATGAAGCGGATCGAATTCACCTGTTGTCGGTGTTAGATCACTTCAATCGTCTTGACTTCAACACCCATGTCTCCAGACCTCTTATCTCATAAAATCACTATATTTATAGCATCATTAATTATTTTTTGGACCGGACCGAAAATAAGAGAGGCATATAAAGTAAAAAGGGTCGCAAATGATACAATATTGCACCTGTATTCTTTTTCTGTTGCTTTTAATCGGTAACGACCTAAAAGATTTTCAAATTGATTTCTTAAATTTATGTCATAATTCGGACCTTTTTTCGATTTCTACCTGGAGACGGTGGGCATGTTCATGGGTTTGATCCTAAAAGCCGATTAGTGTCGACGACAATAGAGACTGAGACAAGTGAATAGAATGTGATCTTCTGTAAATGAAAGGGTGTAATGGATTTTTGTGATCTCCTTTTTTTGTCTTTTGTTTGTTTTAGGGAGGACGAAAATTTCAGAAAGAAAGATAAAACTAAAACCAAGAAATAAAAAACTCGTTCCGCAAAAAATCAAAAGGAACCAAAAATAATCTCATTAAAACCAAAGGAAGATTTATAGATTTAACATTCGCACTAAATCCGAAAGGCCTATTACTCTCGATTATCTTAATTAAGATCTACAATACGATAAATAACTGAAGTCGTTAAATCAACATAAGAAACCTTTACTAATTACCATATTAACAGTGAATAAGAATCTTCTTCTCACGATAGAAATCATGCAATGAATTGCTTTGCACCGCATTAAACTCAACAGGTAGTAATATAACATATATGGAAAATTAGCCGGTATGATGATGACGGTTTTCACGCTATTTTGAAGAAATGAAAACGTTGTAATTTAATATACAACACCTAAGAGGGTTGTGCAACGTAACTCAGTTTCAATTCAATTCAACTCAACTCAACAAGTTATTATTACGAGGGGGAAATTAATTTATACAAAAGAATCGGTAAGTCTGCGGAAGGAAGAAGAGTTCAAGAGGACTGTGGGAAAATTCCGAAGACGGTTAGGGAATTTTGTCATGGGAGAGTGACTTTCCCGCACTTGTTGTTGTGTAATTGAGGACGAAAGGATTCAACAGGGGAAAAAAAACCGTTACTAAAAAAGAATACTCACGTCCTCATCCTCCAAATATTTGAATGTATCCAAATTGTCGATGCGGATTGTTCCTTGGAATGGATAGAACAAGGATCCTTGGGGGATCTCATTTGTCGACCAAACGGTGATGGTTTGCTCTGGTGATCCAGGCGATGTGGGCGACATGGCCAGGGAAAAATCTTGTGGGATCAAAACACTTGTTTCCATTTTTATTTATTTTATTTTTATCAAAACCCGAAATTAAAAAAAAATCACACAAAAAAACTAAAGTCTTTAAGTCCAATAAAGTTTAAACACTACTGTCTTATAAGAAATAAACTCACGACGTAAAAAAATATTTGTAAAAAAAAAATATTTGAAAAATATCAAGCGCGACTATAAATGAAGACCCATTTCTTCGAAAGATCAACTAATACTGTCCGATTGAGATCGCCAATATCTAACCATGACCTTCTGGAAGAAAATAGCGCACACTTGATCCCTATATGCACTACATATACAACAAACGATGATGAGAAAACGAAAACACAAAACAAAAAAGTCAAGAAAGAAAACAAAAAACCAGAAACTAAAGAGCGAGCAAACACATAAGTTATAATTTACAGGTAAAGTCGTCAGGTACGTTATGTTGAATTGTATCTTATCACTCTCTTAGTCTTTGTTCCCAACGAGAAAACGATACTCTTACAAGATCAGTAGCACACGACCAAGGTCCTCTCTTCACAGACATTCTCAAGTCAAACACACTCTTACAACGCACACAAGCTCCACGAACAATCACACAGCCACAAAATCACCTGTCCTATTCAAACAGGTTCTTGTTCTACTCTACAGGTAGTTTTGTGTTGGTTCACTTCACATCACTTCACTACAATGAACAAAACATCGGGTGAAAAGAGAAGAAGCTCCACCTCCTCGGAATAAACATTCTAATGAAAATCAATGACCTCTCTTGGTTTTCCGTGGGAAAAACTCTTCTGTGGGAAAGTCTCGACTTCCATTGTCTTGGAAAAGTGATCACTAACCATATCGCTGTTTTGCTGTTACCAATTGTCTCCAACCAATAGTCAGGCACAATATTGGTAACAGTGATTGTATGGCAAAGCAGCCACCATTGTATTGGTAAAAACAGGCGGGAGTTTCACGTAGACCGTGATTTATTTTCTTTCCTCCATCTTTGAGTTTCTGACTATGCTGTGATGTGCTGTGCCATATCTTGGCGAACTTTTTCGCTAACGAAGAAATTTACATGGAACAAGATTAATTGCTTCCTCTCCGACGGAAAACAAAAGACTTAAGCAATGAACTTGGTTGGTTTTCGGATTCATTCGATTGTGAGTGAGTTGAATGAGGTGGGAACTGTTTTGGATGATTTCTTTTTTCGTCTTTTGATTTCGCTTTGCTTTATTACGAAGAAGCCAAAAACTTTGGTGCTAAATTGATATCAAGTTTATAATGTGATTTTAATGTGCGAAGTTAAGATTTATGTAATAACTTTTTTTTGTCGACTGGTTTTTATTTAGGGTGTTTTGTTTGTTGTTTGTTACACGTTTTTGGGGGGAGATTGGAATGTTGGTTGGTGGAACTGGTTCGCAATTTTATGGTAATGTGCTAATTGCTGTGGTCAGTTGAATTTAATTACACATAATTGTTTTACAAGGTGTTTATGGCTTTTAATTGGTCTACGAGATTACGCATCTCGTGATTGGTGGTCGGTATTAACTCGAGCAAAACTGCTGGTTTAATTATAGTCTTATATATAGTTACGATGTGGAATTTAGATTTTGGTTTCCTTGGGTGGAAAAGTTTTGCTAATACTAATTTTTAACAGTTAGAGTTCATTTAAACAGTAGTTTAATTTTTGTCTGTACGTTCTATAGTATAATAATTCAAGATTAAAGTACATTTTGTTTAGAACAAATATCTTGACAGTGATTTTTGAGAATTTTTATTAGTTATTCTTCTCCGTCTACTATTCACATAAGTATTTTGAAGAATTATGAAGAATAATAAGATCTGCTTTTCAAGAAAATAGCTTCTCTTGTTCTGCATCAATCACCTCAGCTTTCGACGATCTTCAGTACTTCTTCTTTTCCGAAAAGAAGAAAATTAAACAAATATGAGAAAAACGCATTCATAAAAAAAGAAAAGTTTGTTATCATCAGTTTGTAAGTAAAATACAAAATAAGATAAGTATATTTTATGAAAGAATAATTCATATGATTTTTAAGGTATAAAAGCACACTAAAAACTCCTAAATATTAAAAACCTTTAAATTTTTTAAAAGAATAAACATATATTATATTAAAATTCAAATCTGTTTATGCGTATTAATGTGTACTTTTTCTTTAAGAAATCGACTCAGATCTATCGATTTTGAACAGACTTGCAAGATCCTTGGAAGATACTTACTGTTTAATATCTCGAATGGGAATATATTTAAAGATCCCAGAGGAGACTTTTCAATAATTACCCTCAATATGAAAAACATAAAAACTACATAAAACAAAAAATCATTCAGAAAGACAATAAATACCCTCAACAATAGACAAAAATCACAATAACCATAAGAAATATATTTTCTTTTAATTCCTAAATACTCTACAATAAATAAAAAGGATTAATAAAAGTAATGTTTTAAAAACCCCAGACAGCGCAACACTAAATACCTTAAAAAATTCGAAAAAGGAGTTTTATAATAATAAATAATTTTACATGAAGTACAAGATTATTAATAAGATCAATCAGCTTTATTTAAGAATTTCAGAAGGCTTAACCAAAAATACCATATGGAACACAAATAAAAAATAAGATAGAGTCAAAGCAAACATTAATATTTAAATAATATTTTTTAGTGTTTATAAAAAAATAGATTTCAGCGAAAAAAGCCTCCCCTTTTAAATTTAAAGTCTATAGTTATTTCTAAGTGTCTTCCAAAACTCTTGATGTCTTGTTATTTGAAAGTAATTTGAACAGAATATTTGTATCTCATCTCTCCAGCGTTTTCCTGGCCTTCCAATTCTTCTCGCATGACCATATGGTATCCATTCTATCAAAATGTTTGTACACCTATTATCTTCTGTCTGTAAACATGTCCGACTCAATTCCATTTTTAAGCTTTTGCCTTCTTTATAACGTCTTAGAATCCTGTTAGGTTTCTTATATGGTTTGACCGAGTATAGCCTAGCAATTTTAGAGTCCTTTCCATTGACCCTTGGAATACCAATCATTTTTGAAATGAAGATTTACATTTTTTCTATGTTTCACAACCATATGAGAGCACTGGAGGAATTGTAGTATCGAAGATATATTTTTGAGTATTGTGCGAGAGATTTAAATCAAATGCTTTAATGACCAACATTTCTCTTATGCATTGCAGTCGTTATTCTCCTGTGAATTTCTTCATTATTTCTCAATAAAGGATATTCTTTGACCCAGATAGATATCATTTTGAACATACTCCAAAGGGCGTTGTTTATGAAAAGAAAATAAATTGTTTGACATAATTTTAGCTTTTTCCGTGTTCACTTCTACACCCAAAATAATATGACTCTAAAAATTCCAGGAACAAATATTTGAAAACCTGTTCAAAACCAAGACTTTTTTTGTCGAATAAACAACTTTGAAATAGTGAACTTTGGAAATATCTATTCTCAAAATGAGTCAGGAATCAGTAGTTAATTTAAAGAGAATCAAGACTTTCAAATGTTTAATTAAAATTAAAAAAGATTTTTCGAAAGATAAGGTAATACTGAATCTCTCTATTCCAATTATTTCTCAATCGTTTTTGAATAATCAAATACATTATCTCTATTTTCAAATATAGAACTCTCAAAATTGAAGAAAACTTTAATAATTTAATTGTTGTATAAAATTTAAACATACAGAAATTGCACTTATTTTATAATTTTAAATAGTAACGAAATCTAAAACATTCTCACAATTTAGAATGCAAATCTTTTATAAAACTTTGAACTTTATAATATAAATAAATTAAACTACATTTTAAAACACTTTTTACGTTGACAATAGACACCAAAGTGTGAAATGATTAATTAACAATTTCAAAAAAAGATTTAATCTAAAAAATATATTTTTTTAAGCAAATTTAATACTTTAAAGGCTTTAATTCCGTGATCAAAAAATCAAAATAAGATAATAAACCTTTTTAACTCTACTAAATTACAAAAAATAATATTGAATTGCTTTAAATATATATTTTCTAGAAAAAAAATTATATTGGCATATAATTATAAATTTACGAATAAAACAAATCATTTTTATAATAATTTGAAAAACAATTATTTTTTAATTTTGTTAACAATGAACGTTTTTATTGGAACTTTTTTACGATTTCACTAGAATATTTTGAAAAAGCATCAGAAAAGGCTGAAAACAGTTTAAGGTGAATATCTTTTAATGATTGGAATCAGACAAATGAGCCTATATGAAGTTGTAGGACGATCGAGAACTCCATTTACGTTAGCATCCTTCTTGGATATTGAGGAGGCTTTTAATAATGTTACAAAGAGATACTATAGTACGAGCGTTAGAGAAGACTGGTGTTGTAAGCCCAGTTTGTAATTGGATCTCAACCATGCTGGGTACCAGATTGGAGGAAGCTCTCTAGTTATAGGTATGCAACCAGAGGAACCCCGAAAGGAGGGGTATTATCTCCTCTTTTATGGCTGTTTGTAGTCAACGAAGTTCTGCTGAAGATCGCAGAACATAGAGTTCATGTGGTATCCTATGCTGACGATGTGGTTCTTCTATCCTCAGG
>JXPG01017823.1:476-10852 GCA_001015175.1 Megaselia abdita
AAATAAAACATTTTGTGGAAGAAAAATCTGACTAAAAAAGCAATTTCACGAAACTATTTTTTTTTGAACCAAAAAATTGTCAGTGTCACCCCTTACAATTTTTCAAAAATATGAATATGAAATTTTTAAATATCGTTTTTTTATGGAAATGTTTCAATTTACTTAAATAAAACATTTCGTAGAAGAAAGATCTGATTAAAAAAGCAATTTCCCAACAGTTTTTTTAACCCAAATTCGCAGTCACTTTTTCGAGTGATTGTTTTTTAGAATTTAATATTTTTTGTATAAAAAAAAAACAATTTAAGTAAATAAATTGGAAGATAAATATTCGCTGTTCAAAAATGTAAAACCTTTTTTTTTATTGTTAAGCTTTAAAAATTGAATACATAAAAAATATAAAATTGAAAAACAAATCAGCAAGATTTTAAAATTATATTTTTACAAACGTTAAAAGTTTACATTCAAAAACAATTTGGGTTTTGGCTTCTTTTTTTTGAAACTTTATTTTTTTTAATTGTAGCGTAAAAAAAATATTTTTTTCATACTTGTAAAAAAAGTATTTAAAAAATTTTGTAACTAAAATAAATGGTAGTTTATCCAACAACATTGCTAAGGTAGGTTTGATATTTCCACCATCAATTTAATTAATGCTGTCCTTATGATAAATTATAATTAGAAAATTTTATTGAATTATTATAAGTAACTTTTATTTAAGCATTTATTTTTTAAATTCAATTTAATAGAATTATTATATTATTAAACCATTCAAAAACTGCTAGATAGGATGTAGAAAATAATTTGCCATGAATGTTTTGTTCGTATGAAAGTTGGAAGATACTCCTTTTGAGCTAAAAAGCCCAAACATTCGATACTTTTTCCAAAACTTAGCGAAAAGTCGATGAAAAAAGTCAATTTAAATCACAAAATTTTCTGTTCTAAGGAAACAAATATACAAATTTTTATCAACTTTTAAAAAATGTTCATGAAAAGTATCTGATGTTTGTTTTTCTTAACTCGATAGCTACCTTAGATTGTTTCTACATAAAAAATATTCAATTTTCTCAAACCATCCAAAAACGACCCCTCAGATCGAGTATCTGACCATTGAAAAACTGCCAGATTAGATTTAAAGGGTCATTTTTCTTTAAAAAAATTAAAACAATATTTTTTTTATCTAAACGTTTTTAGTTACTCCTTCTGATTCAATAAAACCAAACAATAGATACTTTTTCCAAAATTTGACGAAAAGTTCATGAAAAATGTAAATTCGAATCTCAACATATTTTTTTGTTTATACCTAAACGTTTTCAGATACTCCTTCTTATTCAATAAAACAAAACAATAGATACTTTTTCGAAAATTTGATGAAAAGTTGATGAAAAATGTAAATTTGAATCTCAACATATTTTTTTTATCTAAACGTTTTCAGATACGCCTTTTGATTCAATAAAACCAAACAATAGATACTTTTTCGAAAATATGATGAAAAGTTGATGAAAAATGTAAATTTGAATATCAACATATTTTTTTTGTATCTAAACGTTTTCAGATACTCTGATTCAATAAAACCAAACAATAGATACTTTTTCGAAAATGTGATGAAAAGTGTAAATTTGAATCTCAACATATTTTTTGTATCTAAACGTTTTCAGACACTTCTTCTGATAAAATAAAACCAAACAATAGATACTTTTTCGAAAATTTGATGAAAAGTTGATGAAAAATGTCAATTTAAATCTCAAAATGTTTCGTTCTTAGGAAAAAATATTAACAATTTTTCACCACCTTTTCAAAAATGTTCATGAAAAGTATCTGATATTTGGTTTTCCTAAGCTTGTTAAGATTATATCTGCATCAAAAAATATTCAATTTTCCTAAACCAAATGATGAAAAATGTCAATTTAAATCTCAAAAGTTTTGCCCTAGTCAGATAGTCGATCTGAGTGGTCGTTTTTTGATGGTTTAGGAAAATTGAATTTATTAAATCCCCAAAAAACTAATTTTACAATTATAAATATAACAAAAATGTTTGTTTTTAAATAATACAAAACTATAAAAAATCACATTTAAATTTGTTTTTAATTCAATTGTAAAAACTTGTCTAATTTTAAAAGTTTCACTATTAGCTTTGTAGGCTCATTTCGGGTATTTGTTTGAATCAGAAGGTTTAAAACAGATAATTTTTTCTTTGAAATTTTTGTATGAACAGTAATATGCATCGAGAAATCTATGTAAATTAAAAAAGTAATGTCAAGTAAATAATGTTTTTTTTATTTGTTTTGAGGGAAATTTAGGGCTCTAAAAGGCTTATTTTTAACTTCATGAAATTTGTATGAGCCTTGCGAAAGGAAGAAAAATCAGCTCATTCATATACGGCAATTTTGGACAAAAAATAATAAATTCTCTTGTCGGCAATGTTGTTCTTTAATAGCATACGATTTGTTGTCGTAATTTTTTTGTTGTAAAAGCAAAACAATTTTATTAAATTTTAAAAATAATGTTCCGCCAATGTTGAAAAGCTCATCGATTCGGCAACACTTCATTAATTATTGCGTTCTCGTAATCACTCCAATTTTCCATTTTATTTTCAATGTTCTTTCTTTCCCGGCAATGTTGTTCTATAATCGCCAATAAATTATAATGACAAATCTTTAAAGACCAACTAGTAAAAAATATGGAAATGCAAACATTATAAAAAATTAGAATGTCTATGGGAAATATATTCAAATTTTTATAGCTTCTTTCATTATCCTTAGACCAATTTACCCCGCAATATATAAACGAGAAAGAACTAGGTTTTGCCTTGAAAGGAGGACAAACCACATTCATAACAATCCTTTGGCTTTTTTGTTGTTCTCGCCGCTAGCTCGTTCACTCGAAGGTCACTCCAATCTACTTTCTTCAGGTTATAGTCTTCTCTTCATTCACCTGTATATTCATTCTCTGTATATTCATAGCCCGAAAGAGATACACAGATACTATGCAAGGAGGTAATCCTTTGAAAAATGTAAAATAATTTTCTATGAAAGGAGAAGAAAATAAAGTGGAAAAGGAAACTCCTCTAAGGTAAAGAGGTTTTCCATTTTGTGGCTTTATTTTGCGGTTGCTTGCTTACTTAGGTTCCTTCGAATGTAAATGAATTTCCTTTGTTGCAATCGCACTGATATTTGCAACTGAATCTGGGAAAACAGTCTATGGAGAGAAATGTTGCACAGTTGCTTTTTGTTTTGTTTTATCGGCAATACTTTTTTATATCTCGGTATTTTGTCCGGCAATGTTTCAAAACGAAAAAAACTTATTCGGCAATGTTTTAAAACGAAGTTGATTGGTATCGTTTCGGATTAATTTCGACTCGGGAAACTATACGAATGGTTTGGACTATAGGGCTATAGGAAGGGTATTCAGATATTTTTGAAGTCTGGTCCACTGAACTAGCCTCAGGTCCTAATTCAAGAAAACTTAGATCTTAAACAATATAGTTTGAACAAAATTGAAAAATCGGTTTTGAATTTGCTTTAAAAAATCTTTATCTGCAATATTGCCTTTATTACCTTGAAATGCGGCAACATTGTATAGACATTAATGTTGCTCCATTTTTTTTGTAAATTGATTTGAAGGCAACATTGCTGTCATTGTCTTGAAATGCGGCAACATTGTCTAGCCATTGTATGCTTTTCATTAAAGTTCTTTCGACGAAATATCAATAAATGAAGTAAATATATCTCAAAACCTTCCAAAAAAATCAATACCTTTTGTCAAAAATACTATTTCATATTATATGAAATCCGGTAATATTATACAGAATCAAACAATGTCGAAAGTCGTCAATATTCTGCATTGTACATCCGTAAACTTTACTCTGCATTGAAGCCGCTTTCTGATGAAATCAAGAAAGCCCACTGATTCTTGAAAATTTATTTGAAGGCAACATTGCTGTCATTATCTTGAAATGCGGCAACATTGTCTAGCCATTGTATGCTTTTCATTAAAGTTCTTTCTACCAAATTTCAACATATGAAGAAAATATCTCTCAAAACCTTCCAAAAACCTTTTGCCGGCAACAAAATTCCCATTCACATGAATGCCGGCAATATTGTACAAGAAGACAAGAATATTCTACAAGAAACCATCAGTAAACAACATAAATTCAAGAAAACACTCGGAAAATAATTCCTTTTAACTAAACCTTTAACAACACTTTGAAACACAGTCATTTTGAATGGCTCATTAGCCAGGATGACATAAATTAAATTTCTCTTTGTCTATGTTTTCCTTTACGTCCTTACAGCAGTAACTCTCTCTCATTTGTTTGGTTAACACAAGATGTGCACGTACGAATGCACTTTATTTTGAATGAGTGCACCCACCGTGCACTTCACATTTGCAATGCTCTTCTGTGTACACTATATACACTGACAGAGCTGAACGGAAAGGAAAGGAACTGCATTGCATTGAATTCCTTGATGCTGCTCAGCTCACCCATCGGGACGAGTCATTTCTGGTGTCGTTTCGTTTGTAGTTTCTTTTTTTTTTCTTCCTCGTTGCATTAATATTCACAGTTTCCATGAGATTCCAGAGAGTGAAATCATCTCGGATGAATGGTGCTCCAATACATAGGAGAAATCGTTCAGGGTTCTTTGAAACACTTGCTTGGTTGGTTGCTATGTGTATTTAAGGAGATTTTGATTGACTGATAGATAGTTGATTTTTGGTTTGGATTTATTTGATTTTTGTTTGTATATTTTTTTTGAATTTTCATGGTGGTTTTTAATCTGTGTAGATTTTTTTTCTACAATTTTTAAGACAAGCAAACATAGCTTTTTGAATCAAAAAAGTAACGAAGAGATGAATATTTCGTCAACTGTAAAAAATTAGTTATACATTTTGGTTATAATATCAAAATATAATTCTTACATTCAAACGTACGCTTGTCTTATATTCATCGCGCTTATATATGCATGCAACGTCTATATTATGTCTATATTATGCACCGAAAAAAATTAATATAGAATACATATTTACATTGTAAACTATTGAAACACAAAAGATTTGCAATCACCTGATGAACAGCTGATTTTTGAATTGAGCCAATCAGAAACAAGCTGGATTCATTGAACCAATGGGAAATAAGTTTTCCCGCATTCTTATGTATTCGAGATCCCTAAATTTTGGAGAGAGCCTCATTCATAATCTTTTCTTTTGAGTTTTAAAATTATCAAATAAATTATTTATTATATATATATATATATATATATTTGAAATGTTTGTAACGGTTTAAAAGAATTCATAGGATTCAAAACGTTCGAAATTTTAAAAAATTAGTGCGTAAAATTAAAAAACAAAAAAGTAGCTGAGAATCAATATTAAGAAATAAACAAACAAGAATACAAAATTCCCAAGATATGAAAGTTTTTAGTTACAATTTGTGTTTAATCTTAACCATTTAAAGTTTTAAATGTTTTTTTTATTAAATTAATATTTAACGTTGGTTTTAAATAAAATTTAAAAAAACAGTTTTACAAGAGTTAACAATATATATTACTGCAATATTTTTTAATAAAAACATTTTGTGTAAAGTATATTTGAAATTAAATCTTTAAAAAAAGTCCAAATTATAAAATAAAACTCTTAAATTAGATAATTTAAATTAAATGTTCCGTTTGTAATTGTTTTAAATAAAAAAAAATCTTTTTTATTAAAATAAAGAAAAACAAGGATTTTGAATTGTGTAGTGAAAGATTTCGCTGAAAACTAAAGAGCTTGTAAGTTTTTGGATATGATTTTGTAAATGGCCTTGGTATTTTGGTATATTTTGTGTGTAGCACATATTCTGTGTACCACACTAGAAAACCAAGGTTCGAAACCTGTCTATTCCCTCTACTCGCTCAAAAAAAGTATCATTATTTTTAAAATAATTATATTCGTTTTAAGGCCTACACTTCAAAAACTAGGATTCTTAAATACCTAAGTGGTAGGTAATTGTCCTAATAGGAACATTACCTAAATTATACTGAGAATAAAATGAAAAATCTTGTGTACAGGGATTGTCAAGACAATGATAAGATATTATATTAACAATTTTTGCCTTGCCCATCTATATTAGCAAACTATTATTATACTATTATTTGTAGTGAATTTTACTAAAGCAATTGTGTTCTCGATTTTATAGGAAAATTTAATACTATTGCAATATCGACATTTTCTATTTCTAAAGAATTCTGGTAATATTTTGTAGTAAAATTTACTACATCCAGCTGTGAAAAAATAGAATTTTTTTGTAAATTAGTAAATTTCATTACTTATGGTTCATTTTAATATTACCGAACTTATGAAAAATGCTATACTGCAATGAAGTGAATTTCAACTCAATATCACACAAGAAATTTTGTAGAGAAATTCACTACTGAAAATAATACAAATTTTCTAAACATAGTAATCAATTGTTCTAGAATCTAGAGATTAAGTAGTAATTTAAGCTATTTCTGAAGTAGTAATTTTTATTAATAGAAATTAACACTAATCAAATATTTTGACTACTTTGTAGTAAATCGTAATATCACCAGATGATAATTTTTGCAATTAATAGAAAATCTTACTAAGCTGAATTCGTTACTAAAACTTTAGCTACTTAGTAGTAATATTGTAGTAACTCTTGCCATCCTTTTTATAATAATTTTTTCTATTTATAGAAAATCTTACTACAAAATAATAGTAATAGTAAATTTTACAACTAATTTACTTCTTACGTGTCAAATGTCAGTTAAAAATACAAATTCAAACAAGTGCTTCTATTTCTCAAGAAACACAAACACATTTTTTTTTCAGTGAAGAATGATCATTAATTTTTAAGCCTTTCAAACAAAACTCAAACATTTCTTTTTTCTCAAGCATTCGCCCTATATAAGAGCTAAAAGAACTGTTCCTATTGGTTTATTTAAAGTGCGACAATTTTGATTGGCTTTAAATCGTAAAAAGAGACAGAATATAAACTTGTATTTTCTAAGAAAACGGAGCAAAACCAACAGTTTTCGAAATAAAAAAAAATCTTATCCATTAATTTTTATAGATTGATTCCAAATCCAACATATCGTATACTCATTTCCCTTAATAAAAATTTCAACAACAAAAAAAAACACAATTTTTTAAAACTAATAAATTAAATTTCTCAAAATTTCCAGGTCGACGGGCAAAAGTACACTGGTCAAGGACGGAGTAAAAAAGTAGCCCGTATCGAGGCAGCTGCAACCGCTCTACGAAGTTTTATCCAATTCAAAGATGGCGCCATCTTGCAACCGTTGAAACCCACATTGAACCTTGATTTCACCAGCGATGAACACTTGGAAAACGGTACACCCAAACCTTCATTAGATAGCTCAAAAAGCAAAGAGTTTTTAAGTAATCTTGGAAATGCCGAATTGGTAGAGCTTGTAGATAAATATGTAGCGCATGTCAAGTCAATTCAAAAGTACAGTTTAGATTGGAATTTTGGCATGGCAAGCAAGTATTCCGATTTTTATTTTTTGTTTTGTCTTTTATAATTTTGTTATTATTTTTCTGTAAACAATTTTGTTCCACATTCTTAAAACATCAACAAAAAACCTATTTTTTGAAATCACAATGTTTTCCGAAAACGAAACTTCATTTTCTAGCAATACGATGTGTTCTAAAGATGGAGGCAACTGGACCTGGTTTGTCGTTTGATTTATCCTTTTCTTACCTTTTTTTATTTGAATGACTTTTTTACGTAACTCACACATTCAATTCAATAGCTTCGTTGTTCCAGCACCATTTTGTTCATTGTGGTTTTTTTTCTAGAGTTTTATAGTTTTTACTTCCCTATTTTCCTTATCTTTAGAATGGTTTTATTGAAATTTTCTTCTGTATTTTTTCTCATTTTTCTTTCCTTTCTGTACAACACAAAAGAGGTCGCACGTGGAGTCGTTGCTGTTGAGGGGCAGAAGAAGGTGCCTGATAAAGGACCTGTGATGCTGCTCTATGAATTATTCAATGATGTCCACTTTGACTGCTCCACAATTGATGGAGCCCAGAACAACTGCAGATTCAAAATGACCGTTCAAGTCAACAACTGCAAATTCGAAGGAACTGGTGAGTTTTTTTTTTTTTCGTATAATGTTTATTGTATTGGGGTTTTATTTATTTAATTTAGAGGGATTTAAATGGGATTTAGGTTTGGGTTTTGCTAATTTTTCATTTCATTAGAGTTGATGATTCCGTTACCCATCATGGTTGATATGCAATTTCAAACTGGGTTTCTAACACCAGTCCTCTCTAAAGCGCGTACAATATCATCCTTTGATAGATTATTGACAGCCACCCCTTAATTCAAGAAGGATGCCAAAGAAAACTAGAAGTGCACGACGGAGCTGATCAATATCAGTCTTATGTGAATTTACTATTGATTAGAATTTCTTCCAACCCGTTTTACTAGGGAAGGAGTACTCAAAAGCAACCTCCCAGCTTGCTATAATATTATGATACATATTACAGCAAAGAATCTCTTCTAAAGACGAATATATATGGGGCGTTCAATGCTTATAGTAGTATTCGTTGTCATTGAAATTAGGAAACAGAGAAGCATTAATAAATTTCCTAACCAGAATACGGGATCTTGGTCTGTAATCTATGATTGTCTGTTATGAGCTAGATAGATTGTTTACAGACACATTTTAAGTTGAGACTCAATGTTCTGTGAAAGTTCATAAACAAAACATTATACTGATATTTTTTGTGCCATACCTTATATATTTATACCATGAGATGGGTTTAAGAATCTGTACGGGTTTATAGTTCTACTTTGATTCTGAGCTTAGAACTAAATATTTCGGTCACATCGCATCTTCGCGATACAAATTTGCCTATTTTAATTGTTGCCAACATTTCAATGAGTAACTTACACACTAATATATGTAGTATACATATTAAATAATCCTACTTAAAATCATCAATATCAAATTACACATTTTTTACACATTTAATTGTGGTAATATCTCTGTTATATCTCACTAATTGTTGATCGTATCCAAAGCTTTGTTTCTACCTCTTAATTACATTAGTTGGATCTACTTGCACAGATGAGTCAAAATTCGTGGAAACGATATAAATTTTGAAACAAATTTTCAACTATTTTAAAATGATTATATTTCGTGAAATAGCTCTTAACAAGTTCTTGAAAAACATTTGGCACCTCTCCCATACTTTTTAAATGCTCACAAAATAAAAAAAAAAAAAACTAAATCACACAACGAGCCAAAGAAGACTCAAGGTGTAGCAGTGATATTAAGGAATGTTTGCTTCCTATGTGTTTACCAGCTGCTCTTATAATTCAGTGTTGTTAGTTTTCCACTTCCTCTGAATAGAGTCAGTGATGAGCTGTCTGCTATTTTAACGAGTGTATTAGAGGTACCCTTTTATTTCATCAACATCGAAACGACGAGGTTGTCGTCAGGTAGTATATCCGACTTACACGAAAAAAAAATTCTGACGCGTGCACTGAGGATCGAACTCAGAATCGTCAGAGCGAGAGTGCTAGCACCTACCTAAAGCACAACATAGATATTAAAATTTCAAAAGGGTTTTTTTTTGTCCTAATTTCATGTCAGCTTGTAAATATAGACAGCTAATTCTACATAGGGTCCTTTTTTTTTTTTGTCCTAAGAAAGCTTTTTAGAGCTCAAAAAAGTTATTTTTGATTTAAACAAAATTGAAAAAGAATCTTTTTTAATCATGATGTATGACATTTTTTCTCAAGGAAAAACTTATGACAATATAATAATTAAAACAGTTTTTGACTCTTTTGATAAACTTGATAAAATTAAGGAATATTTTTAAGAATCTCGCATTTAAGTCCCGATTTATACATTTTTGATCTCAAACATCAAGTTTTCAAGAAATTTTGGAAAATGAAACAATGTTTTTATGAAAACTGTTTATATTTTTTTTATTTTATTAAATTTAGTCAACATTTGACTAGTCTCTATTTGAACCTTGGATCGGGCTTTAGTGGGTAGGAGTCCCACAGTATTTAACGTGCGTTACAAATTAGCAAAAAATTAGCAAATTAGTTAAAAATAGCAAAAAATAACAAATAAAAAAATTACTACAAAACCTTATTTTTGTTTAACTTATATTGCTGAAAATCGAACCAATACACTGAGAGAAATTGTCAAAAAACGTGTTTTTTTTTAAATGTCATTTTCTCGGGAACGGTTATAGCTACGAACTTCAAACTTGCAGGGGAGGTGACCCCTGATATAGGAAGCTTCAATTTGGGTTTGGAGAAATTTGGTTCAGTACACTGAGAACAAATTTCGGTTGAAAAAATTGTTTTCTTAGAATTTTAAGAAGTTGGTGTCATT
>JXPG01017829.1:0-17112 GCA_001015175.1 Megaselia abdita
TTTTTTTTAAATAATAATTATTATAAATTCAAATCAAGCTAAATCATTGAACTGATCCGAGTGAAAGTCAAATCTTAATTCCGAACACTTTTTTCGTTCGTTTTGCTTCGGCTTAGTTCTGATGTTCATCCAATCGAAACTAACGATTTTTGATTTAGTCAATAGGAATGGTTCGTTTTTTATTTCTTCTCTAGTTTTGTGAACCTATTTTTTTAATTTAAAATACTATTCAAAAACCCAACAAAACACCGAAATACCAGAAAATAAAAAACACACCAACTATTTTATATTGATTTTATTTTGAATATAGCTTTCCACTTAAAACTAAAGACATCAAATATATATATTGTTTAGTTTAGGAACTACATGTACAACTCTACGTGACAGAAAAAAAACAAGACCTCAAGGTTCCGCGAAAAATAATACAATTTCGAATTGGACGCCATAATTTATCTAATAAATTTCACAAAAAAAATCTTGTATATAAATTCGACAATTTGTGTTTTTGTGTGTCCATCAAGAGTCACAAGAAACACGATTAGAAAAATGAAACAACATAAAACCACCTTTCCTTTTGATATGGTTCTTCAAAAAATCTCTACAAATTCAATTCATACTAGAAACTATTTACACAGAGAGACTCCACTCGACTCAGAAAGACTTATTCAATAAATCTTTGATTCATTAGAAATTTATTCTCCTCTACCTCCATCAATTGGCCAGCTCCATAAACATGAGCCGGCTGGAAACTTTGATGATGGTAGAAATTCATAGCAGACGAAGAGTTCATAAAAGGTCAATCTTGTTGTTTGAGGGAGATTGGACCGGTAGGGGATGAATAATTCGGAGAAATGCTCCCTAGTGAACTGCTGTCAAAACCGTTGTTGCTACTGCTTAATGGTGGGATGTTCAAGAACAAACTTGGATGGCTTAGTGGTGTTCCAGTGGGACTGTCTGTTTCCAAAGGATTCACTCGTTTCTCTTTTTGTCTTCGATTGCAAAACCACACCCTCACAACTTCCCGCTCCATTGAAAGCTGTTCAGATAGCGAAGCGATTTCCTCACTTGTTGGTTTACTATTTATCATAAATGCTTTTTCCAAAGCACCTCGGACGGTAGTTTCAATGGATGTACGCTTCTTCCTCCGCCTTCCCATGTGCTCGGGATTGGTCAGGGGACTGGTGAGCATGTTAATATTGAAAATTCTGGAAATAAAAGAGTTTGAAATTAGTTTTTGGTTTTATATTTGTTGAAATTAAATGAGTATAAAAAAACTTTTCGCTAAAAGACTCGTTCGACTGATGTCTTTTGCAACCTAGTCGGCTGACATCAGATATCGAGGGTTTGAACATAGAAAAACTGTTACACCCAGAGAAAAAAGTGCAGATTTTTTTAACACAAATGTGTTGATTTTTATCATTGAATTTTGTGAATTTAACAACTTAAAATTGTTAAAAATTAACACAAAATTGCGGATTTTTAGCACAAAGTGAAGGGTCCGCTCAGTACACACTTTGTGCTAATTATCCGCACTTTTTTGCTAAATTTTAGCACTTTTTTCTCTGGGAGTAGAATCTGATGTTTTCCACTTCAGCCGAAGCACCCTGTTAGCTCTGGTAGGGTGTTTCGTTTCAGTGGAAAACATCAGACTAATTTGAATATCTTTAATGTGTTTATCCCTTTACTCTAAGAAAATAGAAAAAAAAGACACCTACCCTCCAGGCTTCGAAGTGTTATCAGCATCATCCAACCACTTCTGCAACAACGGCTTCAGCTTGCACATATTCTTAAAGCTCAAGTTCAAAGCTTCGAACCTTGAAATTGTTGTTTGAGAGAAATCGTTTCCATATAGTTTCCCCATAGCCAAGCCAACATCTCCCTGTGTGAATCCGAGTTTAATCCTCCTTTGTTTGAAAGCTTTCGCGAATTGTTCCAGCTCTTCCAAGTCTGTAGTTTCTTCTGGTGATTGATCTAGAAGCCTCGGAGCGGTTTGCATCATCTTGCTCGTTTGATTCGGAGTAAAGGCCAGATTTGTCGGAGTATTTGGTGTCAAGATACCATTCATGCTGATAGCAGAGCTGGCAGAGTTCGGTGGGGTTATTTGTCTTGGGCCATTTCCGACTGGAGTGTGAACCGGACTCATAGAAGGTGATCTCCTTGGTGACTTGGCAGGAGATCTCAATTGTCTTTGGTGGTGGAAGTGAGTTTGCTGTTGTTGCTGGTGGTGCTGCTGATGTTGTTGTTGCTCCATTTGTTTTTGTTGGAGGGCATGCAACTGAGCCATGGCATGGAGAGAATTTTGTAGAAGAATATGAGAAGCAACGGCTTCATGTTGTGAACCGTGGTTTGCGTTTCTCATCATTTCTATATAATTTTGAATTTGGGCTTGGAATGCATGCTGAAGATCTTGTGGGTTCATCGATGCTAGTTGGTTGTGCAGCAGAAGAGGTGCTAAGGGGCTCTGTAGTGCTGCCAAGGTGGCGGAAAAATTATTTGTATTAGCATTTGCACTTGGAGGTGGGTTTGGTGTTGAGGAACGTCTTGTTGATATGTCATTGGCTAAATTCAAAGCTTCTTCTTCTCCGCGGATGGGCGATGGAGAACGTTCTCTGTCACTTTCTTCTTCAGCTGGAATGGTAAGATTTGTTTTGTTAGTTTTTTGTTTTAGTTTTGGAGGAAATTGAGCAGTTTTGAGGAACTTGTTATTTTAAATTTGAATTGGTTTAAGTTTTCTATTTCTATTAGAGGGTTTCTATTTCACGGACGGTTCGAAGGACCAATAAAAATAAGAAACAAAAATCATGAAGTCTTAAAACGACAACACCCAAGTTATATATCAGTAAAAGATGTAGCAGAAAGTCAACGAAAATACCTTCAATAAATGAAATATATAACATAATTAAAAAAACCTTATTTTCTAGATCGACATGAGGACTATTGTAACGAAGTGATTCTTGTAACAAGTAAGTGTTTACTTAGATATAAGACAAAACCCAGACAGCTACCTCTGCATCCCACTATATCATGAACAATAACCACCGAAACGAAGACATCAACCAGATGTCACCTCGTATAATTCGCAGTTCATGTTAATAAGTTACTTATAGTAGAAATATAGATGGAATATGCTTCTCTGCTACTTCTTAGGCAGCCGACTTGCCTAAAGAACATTCAGGGTAGCCAAATTATCATTCTGCTTCAGAAAAATTACTAGTCCGTCCTTCAACTGCCTCTCACTTCTCTCCAATTGATTTCTTTCCAGTACAGTGACGAACTCCAAGGTAAGATTCATAACTCAATACTGATTCATATCACAGTCAAGTGCTCTTGGTCGGTTCGAAGGGCCAATAAAAACCAATCAAAAACGAATACGTTTCTTCAACCGTCTTCACAGTCATATGTTAAGCTTACTTTTACTTAAAATAGAATACATAAACAGCCTACTTGGCAAGGACTCCCACCAGACCCCAATTCTTATGAAGCCGACTTTCCAAGAATCCTTTACATCTGTGCCTAAACGGCAGCTCTGGTTGTGGTTATTTAAATTACACTTCGAGCAGTCAGACTACCATTTCGTTTCAGAACTCTTAACACCCTTCACCTCCAGAAATATTAGTAGTCCGACTACAAAATCCGTCCTGATCAGAAGAGCTGATCATCCATCTGTCTAAAATTTCTCTTCAATCTGAAGTGATTTCTTTCCAAGGAGAGTAACAAACTCTAATGTAAGATACAATATCACTCTCAGAACAAGAACCGATACAAGACCAGAACCCTATCCTTCCGATTCGTTTTAAACTAAATTTTGGTTATTATTACCATCATATTGTTCTTGGTCGGTTTGAAGGACCAGGAAAAAATGCATGGCGCCAGATGAATGCGGAAAGTCAAGTCGGCTCTAAGGACTAATAAGTAGTCCAAATAATAAGAAGACCATAATCCCAACCCTCCGATGTGTTTTTAACTCAATACTGATCACTTTTACCATATTGCAATTAACATCGCAGGATACTCAATCAATGCTGAAAGTCAAGGCTTAATACTTTCAATAATTAAGAATTTGGAATATGAAAAATCGAAGGGCCAATTTAACACTTTCTAAGAAGCTCAAACATTAACAGGATCAGAATTGTATCCTCCTGTTTCGTTTTAAAATCAATAGTGATTCTTTATACCATCACATTTTTCCCGCTCGGTTCGAAGGACCATCAAAAACGCATGGCCTAATACTTTCAATAATTAATCGAATTACCAGAATCCCATCCCTTCGATTCCTTTTAAACTCAATACCGATCCATATTACCATAATATTTTTCCCGCTCAGTTCGAAGGACCAATCACCAATGCGGAAAGTGAAAGCCTAATACTTTCAATAATTAAAAATCTAAAAAATAAAAAAAAAGCCAATTCTAAGTCCAAATATGTTCGCACCAGATAAGCTGCCCCCTGTTGCTCTTATGTACACACTTTTATTGTAATATAATTTTCTTTAAAAGGATGATAAAGAATTTCTAAAGGCAAATTTTATTCAATCTTCCAGATGAATAAATTTGTTGGTAATATCTTTTTTTTTTGGTCTTGTCTTGTTTCGAAGGGACGAACCAACGAAGAGCAGAGCAGAGCAGAAAGGATAAACATTAAATTGTGAAGTGGAGTAGTACATAAGTTTATTGAAATTGCAATCATCTGGTCAAGAAAGGATAAGAAGAGAAATCATTCATGTAGGATAATAAAATAATGTTGCCTGGGTTGAAAGGGTTTTGCTGGTTGGCTGTGATGTTCTGTTCTGTGTTCTTCTTGTGGTCACAATTTGTTTTCTTTTCCACATGAAAGGATAAAGGATAACATTGTCCTTTTTCTTATTCTCCTTTCAAATTGAAAAATTAACATAGTTTTTAAGTCATAAATTTTCTTCTTTATAAATTGTATGATTCTCGTCCGAGCTGTTGTGAATCCTATAAAAACCATCTGCTTCATATTCTTAATTGAGTCCCAGTTACACACCCTAAAACTCATATTAAAAAGTATCAGGGCATGATTTGTATCCTTTTTTTTTATCAGATTTTTATGGAAAAGGGTGCATTCGCATCACATCACATTTATACCACCGCACCATGTTCTCTTCATAATTCATCAATTTTCCTGGTGATTATATTTGTAGATATCCTGCATATTTGTAGATATCCTGCGTATTCGTAAATATCCTGCATGAGTATAATGTGTGTGCAATGGAAATGCATTTCGGACCAACCCGATTTGATTTGCAAAATCTGAATAGAAAAATCAACCCTAAATTTTAAAATTACTTTTAAATACTTGGAAGAGGGTTAAAAATTTTGATTGGCTTGTGTTTGTTGTTTTGTGATGAGGATGGGGTGCCATTTTCAGGAAAATTATGTTTTCAGATTTTCTCTTTGGATATGGTGAGCCTGAAGGGTTATTACGAAGGATTTGATTGTTATTTTTAGAATCCTTTAAAACGTATTGTTCAGAATTGTTTGACTTCTGTAAGTGGGTTAACAAGATGACGACAAGAAATAGCTTGTTCTTGTAAGAAAGTGTGTAATTGTAACATGAGATGGAAGACAGGAGGGGGTTGGGAAAATGGAAAGAGATTTGGAAATTAACGGTTGTTGAGTTTTTGGTGATTAAAGATTTTAAAACTCTAGAATTACAAATAAGATTTGTTATGGATGATGAAGACAACTGTCCTTTGGACGTCAGTTTAATAGTTGATTGGTATTGTTGGATTACTTGTATTCAAAAGAATGTATAACAACAATTATGGCGCACAACTTCAAAATTAGTATTCGTAGCTAGAACCTCCGTTCCGTTTTGAAGAATGTATTTTATCCAGACTTTTCTAAGTCAAAACTCCCAGAACCAAACTTCAAACAAAAGTTTTCCATCTCAAACTAACTTTTATCGCCCAAAGTCTATGCTGGAACGGAACGAAGGACCAACAATAATGGCGCTCAACTATATTTATAATTAGTTTTCTTTACTTTTCGAAAATTCTCTTTGATCCAATCAATTTCGAACCCAAAACCAAACTTCAAACAAAAGCATTCCATCACAAACTATCTTTTATCCCCCAACGTCTATTCTCGAACGGAGTGAAAGAACAACAAAGATGGCGCCCATGGTTCCGTAGTTATAGAGCGTAGAAATTTCATTGCGCTTGAAGAATGTCTTTGATGGGGACTTTAACATCTATTTAGAACCAAAACTCATAAAACCAAATCTCAAACAAAACCATTCCATCACAAACTATCTTTTATAGCCCAACGTCTATTCTCGAACGGAGTGAAGGACCAATAAAGATGGCGCCCTACTATAGAGATAGTAAATTTCCGTTGCTAGAATGTCTTTGATGGAGATTTTAAAATCTATTTCGAACCCAAAACTCCTAAAACCAAACCTCAAACAAAAGCATAACACCATAAACTATCTTTATTCGCCCCACATGTTAATGTTTCAATGTTAATCATAAAAATTGTAAAACAAAAATTGTTATTATTGAAATAAATCTTTATTATTATTTATTATTCGCCCCACGATTATGCTCGAATAGAATGAAGGACTAACAATGATGGCGCGCAACAATATTAATAATTAGTTTCCTTTGCTTTTCGAAAAATCTCTTTGATCCAAACTTTAAAATCGATTTCGAACCCAAAAGCAAACTTCAAACAAAAGCATTCCATCATAAAACTATCTTTTATCGCCCAACGTGTATGCTCGAACGGAGCGAAGGACCAACAAAGATGGCGCTCAACCATAGAGATAGTAAATTTCCGTTGCTAGAAGTTCTGTTTTGAAGAATGTCTTTGATGGAGATTTTAAAATCTATTTCGAACGCAAGACTCCTAAAACCAAACCTCAAACAAAACTATCTTTATTAGCCCAACTTCGATGCTCGAAGGACCAACAATAATGGCGCCCAACTAAATTTCCGTTGCTTCGGTTTGAAGAATGCCTTTGTTGGAGACTTTAAAATCCATTTTAAACCCAAAACTCCCAAAACCAAACTTCAAACAAAAGCATTCTATCATAAACTTTTTGTCACCACCCAACGTTTATGCTCAAACGGAGCGAAGGACCAACAAAGATGGCGCCTATATCTAAAAAAGATTAGTCTGAAGAATATCTTTGATCCATATTTTAATCTCAATTTCCAACCCAAAACTCCCAAAACCAAACACCAACCAAAAGCAATATAAAATCCAAAAAACCCACCATCATAAATCAAATCCAAAATGAATTTCCATAATCATCGTAATGACAAATAATGAAACGCGCAAGCACAACATCGCACCCCTCGAATTTTATAGAAAATTTAAATAAAGGATATGTAAAACAACCACCGTGTCATTAAAACGACATCCATTAATTTGAATTAATTTAAATGCGTTATAATCACAAAGGACACAATTACCATGTTATGAATAAACAAATCATCCCTAGGTGCACAGACACTATTGTGCAACATAGGAAGTGTGCGTGTCAACCTATTAACCGCCACTTAAACAAATTTATTTAAATTTTGATATGAAAAGGGTTGCTCAATAAAGGATATGTGTTGAATGAAATAAAGGATCTTAATCGTTTTTTATTGGGTGCTCTATTCAAATTTTATTCAAATCAGGGGAAGGGTTTATCGGAAGGGTTTCGTTTTTTCACACTTCATAAAAAAGTCAATGATTGAAATTTTATTCAAATGATAGGGTAATTTACTTGTTGATGGGTGTTTTGTTTGCTTGTTGAATATCTTGGGGGAGAGTAGACTTAAAGAGTGATTATGTGGATTCAAAGGGTGAAATTTAATATATGTTCTTTTTGTGGAAGGAAATGAAGGTATTGGTTTTAGGAAGTTCTGGATTTATTATAACAAAATTGGCGCTTTAAGAAGTTGGTAAGTAGTGGTTGGCTAAGATGGCCAGCTTGTTTTAAGGAACTGGTCAGGATGAGTGACTTATAACAGTTTCGAATTATAATTTGATAGAAGTCATCATGGCAATTTATGTAAATGATGAAGACTTGCAAAGCATTGAAACAGGATGGCCATATAGTTTTTTTTTGAAGACAAATTATTGTCCAGTTTCTTCCGGTCCAATATAAGACATCTCAATCGTCAGCCGAATATCAATAATTGTTGAAGATTGAAGTTTGAGATTTTTTTGATAATATAAGACATCAGCCGACTGTGATTTTTCTAAGCTGTCCAGCTAAATGCAAGACGACTGACATGTCTGTGTTTCTTATTATGCCTCCCAAATTTTAACTGAAACTAAAGAATGCTGAAAACTAACAACCATCAAATCCAAAACCTTCATAAAAAATAAACTCAGAAGTCAATCAATCAAAATCGAAAAAGCGGGCGGTTCTGAATATCACAATTCGCGCATAGTCTCTCTAACCCTTATGTTGACACATTTCTTTTCACTAAACGGTATCGAATATCATCATCGGATATCATAAAAATAATAATAAATAAAAATTTAATCAATTTGAAAATTTTATTTCCCATATGTTGGCTTAAATGATTTCCGGTGAAATAGTTAGCTAGAAGGGGTTATTATATGTCTATCTCTTTTTCACGATAGCGTCGCCCGTTAGCCGCGCGCCAATCAATCATAATTTGACTTTCTTTTGTTAACTGGGTTCGATTTCGGGTGGGTGGGACGCGATATAATAAAAAGACTGCAAAATGAACTTTGATTAATTGTCTCATATAGTAATTAATACTATGGTTTACTATTATATTTAACTGTTTTCGCCTTGGTGACTGACTTGATTCTATTATTGGGGTTTGGCGTGCGAAGGAATTGTAAATTTTCTAGATAACTCGTTTATTTTTAGTGATTATTTGATTGAAGGTTCGGTCTTTCGGTGGGTTGGTCGATGATAGGTTTTTTATAGGACTATCTTTGATAACTTTGACAGTGAGGGAGATGGAGTTTAATTCTTGAATGTTTTGAGGGATACACCCAAACAAATCACTCTAATTTTTAGTGGATTAATATATTCATGGTATTCATATATGAATACAGCGTCTATGTTTTGAACCGAGCGAAAAACTAATATAGAAAACCTATTTATAAACGAACATCTGATGAACAGCTGAAAATTGAGCCAATCAGAAACAAGCTGAGTTATTCTGAGAATAAGTGTTTCCGTACAGTGGATTTGAGATGGATGTGGTATTATGAAATTGACTATCTTTAACAAAGAACCCAATATAAATATCTTTCAAATGAATTTCTGACAACCTCAAATAACAAAGTACCTGAGACATTTCCATCAATGTTAAAGAAAGCTTAATAATAATTAATGAAATCGGAGAAAATCTTCTAAGAAGATTTTTAACAAGTAGCAACCATTCCAGAAGTCAAGAAAGAAAAAGCACTAGGCCTTCGCCCTAAGGCACTTTTCCGCCAAGTGATCACGATAATATTAGCGAATTTGACTTTGATTCAAAATGGGTTTTCAATTGCTTTTCCAGCGGTGTCTTTCGACGCTTTAACCAATTCAACACTTCCAGTTCATTTGACGGAGAATCAAGGATCCTGGTTCACAGCTGTATATGCTCTTTTATGCCCAGTAGGAAACCTGTTCACATGCCTGATCCTAGACGCGGTTGGTAGAAAGGATTCTATCTATGTCATTGGTGTTTTTTTCCTTATTGCTTGGTTGATGATAGCATTTGCAGTTGAAACTACTCAAACTATCCTTTTCGCTCAGCTTATGGTGGCGCGTATTTGCATGGGAATGGCTTCAGGAATGTGTACAATGCCTATTTCAGTTTATGCCGCAGAAACATGTCACCCAAATATTCGTGGGTCTTTGACTATGGGATACTCATTAGCAACAGCCATGGGTATACTTTTCATGTATATCCTAGGATACTTCTGCAGGAATAATTGGAGGCTTTTGGCTAAGTTATGTTTCGGAGTTGCATTGCTACCATTTATAATTACTCCATTCCTTCCGCCTTCCCCGTATTGGTTGATCATGAAGAATAGAGAAGAAAAGGCTAGAAAAACTTTGAAGTTCTTTCGAGGTCTAGATAAAAAGGACGAAACTGTATATCCAGAGTTTGAAGCAGAGTTTGAGAAGCTTCTAGTTAATTGTCGGAAGGCGTCCACTGCTGTGAGGCCTAGCATCTTCAAACTAATCAAGGAAAAAGAAGTTTACAGACCGATTATTTTCCAAAGCGGGTTTGTTATGTTGCAAATGTTTTCAGGCACATTTGTCTTTGTGGCATATGCGGCTCAAATCCCAAAGATGGCAAAAACTCATCTGGATCCTTTTCTATTAACTATAGCTGTTGGGGCCATAAGAGCTATATTCACTGCCATTGTCGGAATTTTGTTGGACAGATTCGGCAGGCGACCAATGGCTTTGATCTCGGGTGTTTCCGTCACTCTTCTCTTGCTGTGCTTCGCAATTTATTTGTGGATTGGAAAACATATCCGAGCGTTCCCGGAGACATTGATATGTGTTTACGTTGCTGTTAGTGCTTTCGGATTAATGACAATACCATTCACTATGAACGCAGAGATCCATCCTCAGAGGTCCAAGGCAAAAGCAACTGGGATCTGCGCCGCCATTGGTTTCGTATCCGTCTTCACTGTTCTTAAAACGTTCTTCATGATGGCGAATGCTTTTGGAATCGGAGGTCTCTTCACTTTTTATGGGTGTGTGTCCCTAGTATGGACAGTTTACGCTTATTTTCTAATGCCAGAAACGAAAGGAAAAGCATTGTGGGAGATTGAAGAGTTCTTTAATAAAAGGTGGTGAAGTTCTTTGGATTTTTGTTTTTTTTTTCTACTCTTTTGGTAATAGTCATCATAAGTAGGAACTTCTCTTTAGGCCTTTCACCCTGATGAACATTAGTTCGATCTTCAGTGCAGACAGTTTTTTTTCGTAAGGAATGTTCCTTCGTGTGAATTATTGATACTACATATTCTGAGTTCGACCTTAACATTTGTCATAAGAAATGCTCTTTTGTGTGAGTATTGAAAGGAGAGGGAAAAACTAAAGCACTGATGTAGAAAAGCAGCTGTAAATCCATAGAAATAAAACAATCCTTTAAATACTGCTTAATTTTGAGCCACTTTTTCTCTGTAAATCAAAAAGAAGAGGACAACGGACTTTTGATCTTGTCAAATTCTAGACTACCAAGAACCTTCGGTCTCTAATAAATTTTGAACAACCCAAAAGAACAAAGAACCTGGGACATTTCCATCATTGTTACAAAACAAAACCTAAAAATTGTTAATGAAACCGGATGGAATCTTCTAAGAAGATTTCGAACAACTATTAACCATTACAGAAGTCAAGAAAGAAAAATCTCTAGGCCTTCGCCGCAAGGCAATTGTTCGCCAAGTAACCACGATAGTATTCGCCAATTTGTCTTTGATTCAAAATGGGTTTGCTCTTGCTTTTCCAGCGGTGACGTTCGACGCTTTAACCAATTCAACGCTTCCAGTTCATTTGACGCAGGCCCAAGGATCCTGGTTTGCAGCTGTATATGCTCTTTTCTGCCCAGTAGGAACCGTTTTCACATGTCTTATCCTAGACTGTATTGGTAGAAAAGATTCTATTTACATCATCAATATCCTTTTTCTAATTTCTTGGTTGATGATAGCATGTGCAGTTGAAACTAATCGAACTATCCTTTTCGCTCAGCTTATGGTGGCGCGGGTTATCATGGGAGTGGCTTCAGGAATGTGTACAATGCCTATTTCAGTTTATGCCGCAGAAACTTGTCACCCAAAGATTCGGGGTATATTGACTATGGGATACTCATTATCAACAGCCATGGGTATACTTTTAATGTATATCCTAGGATACTTCTTCAAGGATAAATGGGGATTATTGGCTATTATATGCTTGGGAATTGCATTGCTACCATTTGCAATTACTCCGTTCCTCCCGCCTTCGCCGTATTGGTTAATTATGAAGAATCGAGAAGAAAAGGCTAGAAAAACTTTGAAATTCTTCCGAGGTCTAGATAAGAATGACGAAACTGTCTACCCAGAATTTGAAGAAGAGTTTGAGAAGCTTCTTGAAAATTGTCGGAGCGCGTCAACTGCTGAGAAACCCAACTTCTTCAAACTAATCAAGGAAAAAGAGGTCTACAGGCCTATTATCTTCCAATGCGGATTTTTTCTGTTGCAAATGTTTTCAGGCACATTTGTCTTTGTAGCATATGCTGCTCAAATCAACCAAATGGCAAAAACTCATCTGGATCCTTTTCTATTATCCATAGCTGTTGGTACAACAAGAGTGATATTTACAGTAGCGGTCGGATTTATGTTGGACAGATTCGGCAGACGACCAATGGCTTTGATTTCTGGTGTTTCCGTCACGATTGTTTTACTGAGCTTTTCAATTTACCTGTGGATTGGAAAACAAATTCCAGCGCTCCCGGAGATATTGCTATGTATCTATGTTGCTGTTAGTGCTTTCGGATTGATGACAATACCATTCACAATGAACGCAGAGATCCATCCTCAGAGATCGAAGGCAAAAGCATCTGGGATATGCGCGGCCTTTGCTTTCCTATCCGTGTTCGCTGTTCTTAAAACGTTCTTCTTAATGGGAAGGGCTTTTGGAGTTGGAGGTGTCTTCACATTTTATTCATGTGTGTCCATGACATTTACTGCTTTCGCTTACTTTCTCATGCCAGAGACTAAAGGAAAAGCATTGTATGAAATTGAAGAGTTCTTCAAGAACAGGTGGTGAAATTTGTTGTCCTTGCTAATCTTTTACTAATACTCCTTAAATAGCAACTCTTTAAAATAGAATCCCTCGTAAATAAATAAATATAAAAAAAAGAGGTATAACAATTTAATAACCTCTTGTGCTACGCATCACTCCATCATACAACAGAAATTGCGTATAAACATCTTCACTCGAATCCTTTGTATCATCACACAATCGAAAGGATTTTGTATGATAAGACAAGACATACAAAACCATTAAGAAGTTGAAATAATAACCGTTTAACCCTTTTAAATTGTAAAATTACGTAGTGCCAATCTCGTGCCTTGGTCGTTGTATGCGATTAATGAATTGTGGAAGGTAATGCTACTTATTAAATGTAGAGTTTTTATTGTGTTTTTTTTTAAGGGAAGTGGATGGTATTTTCAATAGGTATAGGTTCAAAAAGATTCGAAAGACTAATATCTTGCAAATCTATCACATACTAGAAACTTAGAATGACTAAGCGACTTAACTCGAAGACCTAGAAGAGATCCTTCAAAGAGATCATTCGAAGGCATCGAAGACATATTTCAAAGGTCTCGAAGAGATCCATTAAAAGCATCGGAGGGATTATTCAAAGGCCTCGGAGGGATCTTTGAAAGACCTCTAAGAGATCCTTTAAAGGTCTAGAAGAGGTCCATCAAAGGCCTCGTAGAGATCTTTCAAGACCTCTAAGAGATCCTTCAAAGGCCTCGAAGAGATACTATAAAGGTCTCGTAGAGATCTTTCAAGACCTCTAAGAAGATATCCTTCAAGACCTCTAAGAGATCCTTCAAAGGCTTCTAACAGCGAAATCTCCTCAAATTAATGAAAACTTAAATGCAAAGAAGATAAACTAAGCTCGTCAAGAGCCCCTTCTATGGTCTCTAACAATTCCTTTGTCATTCGAAGACCCCTAATCCTTAATCGTCTATTTTTGTAACGAAGGAACCCTCGTGTCAAACTAACCTTTTATCTCTTAGCTCCTTTCAATGACTAACCGACCTTCAAAGGTCCATTAATCCTCTACGAAGACCTTATTAAATGAATGAAAGCCGAGTCTTAAGACAACGACATAATCTCAAATTCCTGAGAACTGAGAGCACCTCTTTCAGATGACCTTAACAGCCTTCTTCTCTAAAAGGACCTTATCTTTCGAAGGCCTATAGACTAAAAAGTAACGTAAAGGAACCTCAGGAAAGAAGCCTCTATACTAAGGTATCTAACCCTTAATACATCCTAAATTTCTGTCACTTCGAAGGTCCTAAAGATGCGGATTCAAGTTCCTGTTTAGCCTTTCGAATACCTCACTCAATCGAAATCCCCGCAAACCTAACAAACAACCCATTCCTTAAAAGTAACCCTTCTATAACCACGAAACCGCTTCAAAGTTATCTTGTTAAAAAAAAAAGCCGTTAAACCCTTTCAAAAACCACGCCATGTCAGCATGATGCCTCAAACATGCTCAATCAATTGCTTTAAAAGATTAACCAAAAACAAAAAACTTACCTTTTAAAGACTGTACCGGGGATAACGGTATGGAAGGTGATGGTGATTTAGACATGCGATTGGTGTCTGAAAAGAAAAACATAAAAACCAAAAATTATTATCATTAGATCCTGGAATAGTCATAGTCACGTATCATCATTGCAAGAACTGCATTCAAATATATTCGCTCATGAATATTCAAAAGGTCCGTCCAATCTTCTGCGTCAATCAATATGTGTTTAAAAAGGAGAGACAGTCAAGGGATTTGAAGTTGAAGAGCACGTTCTGTCTGTCTGTGCTGTGTCGTTTAGTTCGTCCTTTCGATTCTGTCGTCAAATATTTACTTGTTCTTCAAAGACAGAGAGAGAGATCCAATGAAGCGAATAAAATGAAAGTTTCTTATTAAATAGGGATTCTTGTGCATATAATAAATATATGTTACTGGTATACTGAATACGTCGTATATCCTGCTTAAAAAAAGGACCAATGATGAAATTTATAGTTCCCTTGAGAGGTGGACAAAAAGTATCTTTTACTAGGATAATGGAATATCCCCAAAGGATGTTTAGTTTTATATTCAAATGCTAGGACATAAGACTATGTTATTTGGTTTGGTATTACAACATCACACAATGGGATGTTAATGGGATTGTAAGATAGTGAGATTTTGGGCTTTTCTATTCCATAAGATGAGTAATTTGAATAATGGTCCTTTTTGATTTGAATATTCTTTTGTGGGGTGTTTTTCTTTTGATAGTATATTTATTCTTGAATTCTTGAATGGGGGCAATTATTAAGTCTTGTGTACATTTGTCCCATCACTTTCAAAAATCAAATCCTTACTATAATCATCAAAGAAGTTTGTCGCCAAGAGTGACAAGACCAAACACCTAGAAAATCTACCTGCGAGTCATCAATTTACATTATTAATGAGATTAATAACAATTATCCTTTGTGAAGGACTATGGGAAAATATACGGTAAAAGGAAGAAAAATGAGTAAAGTAAATATTATCTTTGTTTCTTTTAGAATCTTTACAAAACTGCCTACTAATGACAGGTTACACCTTTCCATTGTCGTCGCCAATGCAAATATTTTTCAGGTAGAACTAAAATGTTTCCTTATAAGAAAAACATGGTTCCTTTATAGTTTCTGTGAAATCTCAGCACTGCATGATATCTGAAACCAACCAGGTGAAAATGCAGATTTTTGTTAGGTTTTGTCGGTGGTTTTTTTATATATATATAACTTGGTGAAATTATTTGAATAAACATGGAATTTTAATAAATTAAAGGATGCGAAAAGGCTGAAAATCCCTCGATGAAGAATCTTGAAATTAAAATTAGTCCTTTAAGACTTTTGAGAAGAGTTGATAGAGAGGAAACTCAATAAGGTTTCGAAGAATTTATTACAAGAACTTAGATCCTTAGAAAATCCTTGGATCTTAAATTCTTTAAGGCTTTCGAAAAAAAAAATAAGTTTTATAAGTTTTTAAGAAACAAACTACAAAAAAGTAATTTAAATTTGATCCCTAAGAGATTCGGGAAGAGTCTTATCTGAAAAACCTACAAAAATGTCCTTAAACAAAAAGCCTACTTCAAAAACAAAATAATTTAAAAATTAAAAAAAAAATCAAGTCTATCAAAAAAGTAATTTTTAATTTGAACAAATTAAATTTTTAAGAAGAGCCTTCTCTGACGAACCTGACAAAATGTCCTTAAACAAAAAACTTACTCGAAAAACAAAACAACTCAACTTAATCATTTAAAATTTAAAAAAAAAAATCAAGTCCATCAAAAAGTAATTTAAATTTGATCAATAAGGTTTTTAAGATGAGTCTTCACTGAAGAAGCCTTTAAAATGTCCTTTAACAAAAATTCTTCTCCAAACACAAAACAAATCCCAATAATTATTTCCAATTAAAAAAAAAAAAAATAAGTCTATCAGGAAGAACAAAAATCGAAAATTAAAAAAACCTTATAAAATATCCTTCCGGAAAGAACCTAGAGAAAATTAATTGAAAAAGTTATGAATATACTTTCGATGAATTTATAAAATTAAAAAAAAAAATAAGATCATTTAAGAAGTCAATAATCTTTTCATGCCTTAAAAAAGTAATTTTCAGAAGTTAGTTTAATAAAGCCATAAATTACAATTACTTCTTAATTATTTAAAAAAAATTATAAACTACGAAAGTATCCTTTAACCTTGATCTTTAAGGTTTTTAAAAAGAGTCTTTCAAAGGCTTGAGAAAAAACGTGACTAACAATAAGCTATTTAAAGATCTTAAGGTGAGACAAAAAATTAGAACCTGTAGAAATATCCTTAAACCTGAATTTCTAAGGATCTTCAGGTGAAAGAGGATTCCCAAAAACATCCTTGATTAGAAAACTGCACGGCTTTGAAAAAAGGTGAAATTAAAGAAACCTAGGAACCTGTAAAAATTTTCTTAACCCTGAATGATCTTAAGGCAAAAGAGAACCTATAAAAATGTCCTTAACCCTTAATTTTTCGGGTGAAATTGTATTCAAAAAACGTGTATTGATCAGAAAACTATATAATTTGGAACAACGAAAAAATGTGAATAAGAAGAAGCAAATTAAAATGTTAAAATGTCCTTTAATCTGATTTCCTGACAATCTTAAGGTGATCCTATAAAAAAATGACTTAAACATGAATGCGTCAGGAACTTTGAATGGGAATTCTTTATAAGAAAACTGAGCAACTTTGAAAAGTCGTTAAAGAAATGTCCTTAAACATAAACTTCTAAGGATCTCCGAAATAATAAAATAATAAAAGTTGAGCAACCAAAACTAAACAAAAAATGCAAATAAGAAAAAAAAAAAAAAAAAAATTTTACATCGCTCAAGA
>JXPG01017834.1:0-11886 GCA_001015175.1 Megaselia abdita
TAATATTAAAAAATATTTTTTTTTTGTAAAATAACATTTTATGTTGAAATTTAAATTTTAAATGTTCTAAATATTTATAAGAAAAGTGTTAAATGAATGAAGGAAAATTCATAAAAAAGTAAAAAGAACATTTCATCTCGAAAATCAAACGGATTTTCTCTTTTGATATATATATTTTTGTTAGATCTTTCTAAGTTTAATATTATTTTTTGTAAGAAATTATTTTTATTCTCAATTCTATATTATGTGAAACATTTTCACCAAATATATATTTATATGGTCTTCAATGATGTGTTTTTACTTAACAACAGATAAAAGTCAAGTTTCTTAGAGTTATTTGTATTGGTCCGATTTATTTTCTTTATATAATATATATATTAGAAATAAATGAAAAATATATATATATATATTGAAGAAAAAAGTAAAATAAATTGTATTAGAAGTAAATGAAAATTTTGCTGAATTTTGACAAAATACCGACACTTAGATTATATTTATTTTACGAATTTGTTATGTATGACACTTAGATTATATTTATTTTACGAATTTGTTATGTATGCAAAAAAAAAATATATCGAAATAAGTAAGACCCACCGAAGGTGGTAAAAAATAGCTATAGTAAAAAACAAGAATGTACTTTATTCTGCAGTTCTAAAATTGTTAAAAGTTTAGTATTAGACTTAACAATATATATAATATATATATGTAGCTGAAAACAACAAAATACAACAAATATTTTTCTTGTATATTTTATTTTATTTCAAAGTCTTGTCCTTGTATATATCTTGAAAGCTTTAATTTTGATATTATTTTAATTCTAAAATTGCGTAAATTGTCTTAAATTTGTTTCGTATTAGGAAATCAGTTACAAATATTTAAAACTATTTTTTGAGAAATTTAACAATAATACATAATAACATTTCCAGTTATATTTTTTTTTTCTACATAAAAAAATTATTTGAATAAAGTGAGTCCCCACTTATTAAATAATCAAAACTATATTGTACAATATAAATGTTTTTTTCATTTCCAGTTAATTTTATAGTTACTTAACGTAGTCATCTACTATAAATCCAAAAAAAATCTAAAAATATGATTTTCCCCAAAAAAACTCCAAGTAGGTGCAAGAACTTATGTTTAGTTTCTTCATCCTAAATTTAGGAAAATAATGGGGAGCTGAAGAAAATTGCTGACGACAAAAACTCACTAAAATTATAAGAACAAGAAGAAAAAACGACGACAAAGACTAAAAAAACGTTCATTTTCTAAAAATTTATTGCCTCATTATATATACAGCCGACTGGAAAAGGGGGAATAGAACGATGTGTGTTGTGTGCTGTGCACATCTTTGACTTTGACTAGAGCTCCACCCACACGTGCTTCAACTGAAAGCCATTTTTATTATTCAACTTTCCATATAGAGAGAAACTGATTCCCATTTACATTCTATAGGCATAAATATAAAATTTAGAGCTAAAAAATGGCATATCCTTTTTTAGCCCTTCTCGATTTACTCGCACTCTTGCCAAAAGTCACAAAAAAGGAGGAATAACTTCTTCGTTTCTTTTTATTTTTTGTTAACATCCACACAAAAACCCCAACATATAATCATACATTAGCATAAATATTCTTTGCTGTTATCCTTTAAGTCCTTGCGTTTTGCCTTTGGTTATATACGCGTGTTTGTAAGTGGTTAAGAGGAGGAAGATAAATGACACAACTTCAGCAGTTTTCATTCCTCTTTTTTTTTTTGCTCTTCTCCAAATATACGCAATATAGCAATAAAAAATGAAATGACTTTCGACGACGAAAGTATTGTAGACTGTTTTTGATGGGTTTTTTATGGAAATGTCCTTTGAAAGGGTACACTCACATATCTATACGTTGTGTGGACGGCGATAAATGTATATATGAAAGGAGACGAAAGCCATTTATCATACTGAGTTGGAAATATTATCGCAACTTATGCCTTTGTTTTGTCCAAGGATTTGAATGATAAATATTTTATTATTACTATTCAGAATAAAGACTCTTAAAATTAATGAATAATTGTTTTAAAGCTTATTGTTATGAATACGATTGACAAAGTGTAATTCTATGCGCTGGTTTTTCTCATGTTTCAAGAAACTTTCGATTTCACTTTTCCAATCAGAACCATACATACATATACATCGTTACTGACGAGCCTTCGTCATTTTCCAGCTACGTCTCGGTCTCTGGCTGTTGTTCTCCAGTTGGGTATCTCTTGTCTTGTTCAACAAGGTCTACCCATCGCTTTCGTTGCCGTATTCTTTTACGTGTACCATCTAGTTGCATTAAGAATACTCTTTTGTCAGGAGCATTGTAGTCCATCCACCGAAGACGCCTCGTTCGGATCTCCTCAATTACATTCGGGTGGTTATGTATAACTCGTGATTATTGCTTTTTTTAAATCATATGATGGTTGTTCTTCTGCTCTTCTGTTTGTGTGGGAGCACTGCTTTTTACAACGTTCAGCAGATCTGAGAAAAACTCTTCCCATCGCTTGAGGACTTCCTGTTTGCTGGTTAATAAGTCTGCATTCTTGTCCATGGTGTAGTTGATTGGTGAAGGTGCTAGAACTTCTTCTTCTTGATGTAAACGCCCCTTTGGTTGATCGGGTATTTATCTATTAGTTGTTCTGATGTAGAACTTCCTTTTCCAAAAGAGCTCTGTCATATTCGGCATCTCGCCATTCCTCATACCAATTGCTTCTGTGGCGGCTGTTTTTATAGATTGTACACATAGCTTCCAATACCCGTTAATGTCTACTACCTGAGACAAGTCCAATAATTATGGAGTTACTACATCCTCATATTGTGTTTCATGGTAGCAGTGTTCAGTGCTTCAGTGTTGAACTTTTGTTATTCTTGTTGAATCTTTTGCATTTCAGTCCATATCTTAAAACGCATGATGGCTCGCACGAGGTTATGATCAGCAGAGCCTATATGTGCTCATCTCATGGATACATCGGTGATACTCGATGCATGACGTGCATCACATAATATCTGGTTCTTTGTGATTCTATCGGAATTGTTCCATGATTGAAGATGAATTTTCGGGTGAGGGAAGTTCGTTATTTTGATTACTAGAATTTTGTATGCGGCGAAACTTTTCAATCATAGTCCATTGTCATAGGTGTTTTCGTCTCCTTTCGTGCCGTTGTCATCTTTGCCCACATCTGTGTATTAAAATCGGCTATCACCAATTTCATATGCACATGAAGTTTGGAATACGCCTTGCCTATTTGGCCGTAGAAAGTCTCTTTGGCCTCATAAGTATTTTCTTCAAATCAGAAACAAGTTTTGTAAAATCAAAATGAAAAGAGACAGGTAAAGTCGAGGGGCGGGACACTTTTCCAAAATGTTTACAAAGGCTGAATATGTTCAGTCTCTTGTGAAGACTGAAAGACTTGTAAAGTCTGAAAGACAGTGTAAAAAGCTAATAAAATATACCAAAATTCTTCTAGAAAGATATGAAAAACACTAAAACTAGAAGAAGAAGGTTTGTCAAATCAAAGACTGACACTATTTGTACAAAAACTGAAGAAGTGTCCCACCCCTCGGGTAATCTCTTAAAAACAGTTTAATGTCAATGGTATATAAAACATTACATAGACAAGTAAAAATCTGACTTTTGGGAATT
Organism: Megaselia abdita; assembly: GCA_001015175.1. Classification (NCBI taxonomy): domain Eukaryota; kingdom Metazoa; phylum Arthropoda; class Insecta; order Diptera; family Phoridae; genus Megaselia; species Megaselia abdita. Next base: position 3,664 of record JXPG01017834.1, read on the forward strand.
GCCAAATAATGTTAGAGGATAACTTCGTCAAATTAAATTTTAAAATCTACAATTACCAAAAACCTTTCCTCAACTAAAACGTTGGGAATCACAAATACGGACTCAGGCAAGTTCATAGTTCGATGAGCAGGAACTCAAGCAACAAAATAAAATAATCACTAAATACAAATTCTGAGATATGTTCGATAAGTTTGAGGCAGTCAACCATATTTGAGATCTATTAACGACGTAATTTTTTTTTTACTTGGAGATAAATCTGCACCAGAAACTTAACATGCTTTGTGACGCACGCTAAATTCTGTGGGACTCATACCCACTAAAAGCCGCTCCAAAGTTCAAATAGAGACTAGTCAAATGTTGACTAACTATCCATTTTGAAAAATCAATGGCATCGCGCACGCTTTATGGGCTGAGCAGGTCTAAAAGGATCTGGGCCGGATTGTTGTCATTATCAAATTCAAACAAGAACTAGCGATTCGTATTTATGAGGAAATTTTCCACTTGTGATACACAAATTTGTTCACGGATACATACATTTATAAAAAGCCAAACCAAAACCTTAGTGAAAGAAGAATGCGTTATAACCATAAGTTATATATTAGTTATATGAGGACATCCAGCATTGTTCGCAAAATTACAAGAGATTATATGGCTAGGACATATATACAGTATGTATTACGAGCCATCATAAACATTTCTGGCAGTGTTATCGAGAGGGAAACACAGCTTAGTCACAAGACAAATCCACAGATGGCGGATAGTGTGAGGATTTGTTCGATCCATTCGCTATTTAGGATATTTCTCTTCGCAAGAGTCCAACGGACCATGCTATCGATATTATAGAGCGCGGTAAAACCTGGTCTCACTTATATCAAGAGGAGACTGCTAGGGACATACATAGAAGAATAGAGTCAACTTATTCCTGAAACTACTCAGAAAACAAAGAGTTAGACTCGGATCAATTTACGATAAACGATCCGGAAACGTTATGTACAACGAGATACCACTGGCGACTTGGAATGTTCGTTTACTTTGACCATCTGGGAGGAACGAGCTTCTTGACACTCTTGCTCGTTATAAGGTCGAATTAACAGCTCTTCAGGAGGTGATATCTACTGCAGTGGTAAAAACGATGAGGGGATGTCAGATGTCGGTTTTTGTATTATCTGCACATAGAATTCCAATTTATTAATCAAACAACAGCTTGAAACAAAAACGAACATCTTCTAAGTTATAAATGTACTATCGGGGTGCTAACATCAACTGTGATAATTTCCTAGTGATAGCGAAACTAAGGACTATGATATTAATAACGAAGTTAGCAGATCAGCAATTCCTCAAAGGTTTTAACATCGAGACACTCAAATCCAAAGAAACATTCTTTAAAAAGAGAGGTGACGCAAACGAGTTCTGAAAACAGTGCTAAAAATTGGTTTGATTCCGACTGCAAAGTTTAAATGGCTTTGGCATGAAAAACATTAGAGATGCAGGAATCGAGCAAAAGGAGATTTACAAGGATGCTCGACGACAATGAAAAATGCCTAAGGTAATCTCTTGGTAAATGATGATGATGATATTCTCGCTAGATGGAGAAAGTATCTTTTTTGGAGCTTCCAGGCGACGATACCTGGTAAAGAAGCAGAGATTCTTGGCAACGATACCAGAGAATCAGTTGAAGAAGACGAAATACCACCGCCCTCGCTTGTTGAGATTTAAGCTGCCATAGGAAAGCTGAAAACAAAGAAAAGTACTTTGTCCAGCTTACCTCATAAAAAGCGCTTTACACAGCTTCGTAGAATGCCTGCATCAGCTTTTCCAGTCAACTTTATCTATGTCAAATGAGGGGAGTCTCAGTATGATAACACTGTATACAAAAAATGAGACCATAAGGACTATCTATCTATCTTGTGACTTGTCTTATATCTGTCTGCAAATCATAGTACGAAGAACTAACATTAGAGCATCAAGTAGCATAATCAGAAAATCGATTCAATTGGTGGGGTATGTGGATTATATTGATATAGTGTAACGAAATGTTGAAGATCTGAAACTAAGCTATACTAACATCTGTAATTCAGTCAAAAAACTTCAAGATTGGATCTCATGAGTTCTAGGCTATCAACGATTTCGCGTATTTTTGAAGCTCTGTCACAGCGCATGAAATCAGTCGGAGAATCAGAATCAGGTTAAGCCGTCCTCTCGAATCTAAGTTTATACAAAAAGCCAATTCAGGAAGATATCGCTAGAACTGTAGTTTTGGCTTCATTCATTTGTTTTAAGAAACAGTTCCTAAATTATTTAATATCTTCAAGTATAGGAATGCCTATATACTCTACTAATTGAATTCAAAGAATTCCACAAGAAACAGGAACATCCGGGATCAAACAGTAACAAAATAATCTAGATTGTCACATAACTCCCTTTACATATCAAAGATTGCCGAAAACCACACGTGTTTCTGGCGGTAAACCAAAGTGCAACGGTTACGTGGAAATTTGCAACTTTAAAGGACTTGTTGATCCAGAAAACCGCCTTTAAAAAACATAATCTATTCAATTCAGATCAAAAGATTAGTTTCTGATTATTAAAAGAAGATTTTAGAACATATAATCCATAAAGCATGCCGACACGACAGGTCTACTGTTTAGTTTTAGTTCTATTGTAAAATGTCACCTTCTTTTTGAATGTTCCTCTCGTAATCCTTCCACCTACCAAACAAGCGGTGGTTGGCTGGTGTATTATGTGAATGTGGATTGTATATGTACAGTATATAAGCAAAGTATAAAGTGTACATCTTTATTACGGAAACCTTCTTTTAATATCCTTTTTTATTTTTATGAAAGCCAGAAACAAAAGAAGATTTTATGATGCGACCATTTCAAACCGAAAATTTGTTCGATCCTTTAACACCAAAAATGTCCCAATAAAAAGGACGATGGATGAAAATCACTTAATCCGACTATACTACTATTTTTATGCTGTTACTGGTTGTTATTATTTGGTGTTTGGCAATGGCTTATGGCTTATCCAAGCCATCCAACTAGCTGGCCGAAGATATCATATCCTCTTCTTATATTTTTCGCTTTTCGTGCGTATTTTTATGTGCAAGTCGTAAAAACTAAAATGAGAACAACCACAAAAACGAACGAAACAACAACGAAATTGTCATATCAAAAAAGGATTTTCATTTCATTTGATTTTAACTATCGTTTTGTTCTTGTAAAAGGCTCTTTGAGTTTTCCTCTGGTAGTTTGAGAAAGTCATTGCATTAGGATAGCACTATGACTACGAGTGTAATAAATCTTGAGAACCTTTACAAATAAAGGGACCAAACTTTTATGGTAGAAATGTGGGGATATTGTTGGTAATATAGTTAATTATTATAAAAAGGATTCCCAAATTAAGTGGAAGAAACACCAAATAAATCATAAAATCAAAATAACTTCAATATCAAACATCAAAGACAATAAATCTTAAAATGTTGCACAATTGAATTTCTAAGATAAAAGGGGATGGTGAATTTTCTTGTTCTATTGAAAGGAGCGAAGCGTAGAAAATTTTGTCGACCCAAAGAACTGTTGCAGTCTCAATTCTGGGCTAAAAAGAGTAATGGTGTCGTATTGTCTGTCTTGTCTTCCTTCAGTGATTTAAGAGTGTGTAAATAATTGCGCTCAATGACTTATTGCTCTTAATCCTGTGATACATAAAAAACGGAGTACCTCCATTCTTCTACTCCTTTGATCCAACAGTGTCACGGTTTGAATGGAGTGACAAAGACTAATTGCGTTAAATAATCTGATTTATTATCACTGTTTTCTTTCTTATAATAGTTCTAGTTTTATATTTAGTTTTCTGTTTGCACCCAAGAAATTCCTTGGAAATCTTGAAATTGAGACTTCATTTCGGAATCGGTAGGTGGTTGCTTTTCTAAATTAATGTAAATTTGAGTTTGAGATTGATTGTTGGAAGAATTATATTTATTTTTTTATATTGACTTTTTATGTGAACATAAAATGTTTAGTTACTAAATAAATGCAGTTTAAATTTTGTGGATGTCTTCGTGATTATAGGTGTCAAACGAGCATGCTATGCTATCGGTTCTACAAAAGTTGAGCTTTCAAGATTCTTTCTTGCAAACAAAAGCCTTAGTCTTGGGTTTTAACTTTATAATGTATGGATTATTCAATTGTACTTAATAAATGCGAAATGGAATTGTTTCTTGGATATTATAATCAAAATTGGATGTTGTAATTATAATTTGTTTAAGTGCATTAAACTCACGGTTATGAAACAAATAGTATTGACAGCCACGGCTCGGTTCATAATTATGGACTAAGCATACATATAATAAACAGAGCATCCATAAATATGATCGAAAACATATATTTTTTACTTCTAATTCTTCAAAATTTGAACTTTTGCATTCCCTGTGGCTGCAAAAATGCTCGTTAATTCTTATTGGTTTGAAGAAATGTAAAAAAAACTGAATTATATGGCTAAAAACTTTTATTTATCCAGATGACATTTTTTAGTTGAAGGAATCAACAGTAATCCATTAAAAAATTTACAGGAATCTAAGATTTTTGTTTATACAGGAATCCAGAGATTCCTAGTTCTATTATTACGTGTACGAGTTTGAAAGATTGCTCAAGGTTTTGCAGTGATATTAAGTAAATGTTGCTTCCTACCTCAGTGTTTTAGCTTTCAGTCTTCCTCTTAATAGAGTTTTTTTAATTCATCAAAGAAAGACAAATTCTTATGAAAAAGACTGACGTGTATACTGAAGATAGAACTCAGAACCGTCAAAGTGGAAGGCGAGAGTGCTAGCACCTACGCCAACCAACTACATAGGCATATGAATGGGACAATTTAATTTAGTGAGATGGAATAAATCTCATTTGATCATTTATGAATCTTTATATCTATATATATAAACTTAGGCTAACAGTCACGTTGAAATATCCTACTTAATCTAATGGTTAGTCAACATGAAAAACCTTCGGGTGTTGGGACATTTTGTCTCTTATGTTACGTCTAAATAAAATTTTGCGTTTATATTACGTTGGATGCTGTTTAATAATCGAGACGGATGCAGAGTATCAACTTTTTAGCTTAAAAAGTTAAAGTAAGTAAGGCTTCCGTTCTTGGAGTTAGTTAGCTTTTGTACTATAGGAATTTAATATGTACCGGCCATGTTTTTTATGATTGACCAAATGTAGTTAACGTAATACAAAAAAAAACTCATGAAACAGAAACATCACATAAATGAAAAAGTCATACGACACAAAACACATAAATCTCAAATCGAAACATTGTTCTCAACATTTATACAAAAAATAATCAATGAAATAAAACAAACGAGTTGAAGCGTAATACAATAGGTATCACGAGTCAAGTCAAAGCATCCCCAAAAATCAAAAGAATATCCATCTATCCAATTCATCCTAGCTAACCTTTCCACCTGGCATTCTAACAAAAGGATTCTATTTAGTGATAATAAAAATTGATTTTCTCAACTCCTTGTTAGAGAAATCGGTCGGTCGCCGTCGTCGGTCATTTTATATATGTTCTTTTTCTCTATATTGGACAATTTATAGCTTCCCTTTTATTGTCAAGAGCACAAGCAAAACAAATCTTAAGAATAATCCATTCCATATCCTTACAAGAGAAAACGGACAGAGCGCAGAGCAAAGAACAAAAAGGAAAAAAAAAACATCCTTTCATTACCAGAACAACCCTTTTGTTAATAAAGTACATTGTTACTGAATCCATATAGTTGTTCCATCTAGTCGGTCGTAATCATAATGTGGACGACCGACTGCTGTGCTTTAAGTCCAATCCTAACAATAATGGCTGAATGGATGGAATATAAAAATAATAGCAATTTTCCAAGGAAAAGGCAAAATGGAGGAGGGTCATTTCCAACTCTTTTCCTTTATACTTTTTATGATGACTATACGACGACAGTATAACATGGTTCAACGACTTTGCTCGGTGAGTTTATATAGGGTTAAATTTTTGGGAAGAACGGATTGTCGGTCGGTCAGTCATAGAAAATAGTAGCACATCCCCCTTCACTTTTTTGTTCTTTCTTGAAACTCTTTAGAAGTAGTTCATCCATAAAACCCTTTAAATCGATCAAATTTCTGTTTAAATTTTCTTTCAAATTATAAAATTGTGGGAAACTGACCAAGTGGACGGACAATCGGACAAGACAGGAAGTGATGGGAAATTACGGAAACCAGAACAACTGCTTCATATGTATTTTATGTTCACATATTAGGTTCCATAAAGGGTTGTTTTGCTTACAATCTCTTAGAGATTATACAGTTTGAATGTGGTAACATATTTTTGATTGAGTGTCTCTGAGGTGTGGTTTTAATTAAAATTTTACAATATATGTGTAGATTAGCTGGTCTTTTGTTTATCACTTTTCTTCATCAGTTCTTTAGTCAGCCCTTTTCGTCTGAGTAGAGAAGTCAGATTGAGCACAAACAGCCAACAGTCTTCAAACTCGCCAATCGCACTCTTTATTAAATCGAAGTTTATTAGATTTATTAGATACTCATAATACCAGTTCTAATGTATGGTGCCGAATCGTGGATATTGATTCAGATCAGAATCAGATTAGAAACTGCTAGTGGTTTTGAGAGGAAAGTTTACTATCTGTGAACATAACGAGTGTGGAATGCACAACAACCATGAGCTATTTCAGTTGTATAAGGATAGATGCGATGGCTTGGACATGTATACCAGCTTNTCGAATCGTGGATATTGTCAGAATCAGGTTAGAAACTGCTAGTGGTTTTGAGAGGAAAGTTTACTATCTGTGAACATANAATCGCACTCTTTATTAAATCGAAGTTTATTAGATTTATTAGATACTCATAATACCAGTTCTAATGTATGGTGCCGAATCGTGGATATTGATTCAGATCAGAATCAGATTAGAAACTGCTAGTGGTTTTGAGAGGAAAGTTTACTATCTGTGAACATAACGAGTGTGGAATGCACAACAACCATGAGCTATTTCAGTTGTATAAGGATAGATGCGATGGCTTGGACATGTATACCAGCTTGTATTACGAATCACAACTTAAGAAAATGCATTTCACTACTTAGAAGAGAATCATCATATGTATTACGTTTGCGACTGCCTGAGTCGAGGACGTCAGTGAGTGAATGAGGTCGTAAATGATTCAGTTAGTAAATAAAGGCTTGAATGATGTCGTGAATGTTTGAATGAGTGGATAATTAAATGACATAATAATTCATTTCAAAAAACTAATTTCGTTACCTAAACTTTAATTCTCGTCGTATAAAATTCGATTATTGTCATCATTTACGGCGTCCGACTCAAAATACATAATACGAGTTTTGATGCCTAGCTCCGCTTATGTCAAGTAAGGTTTCTGTTTACTTCGCTCAATCCAAAAGCGTAGAAAAACTACAATTAAAATGTGGGGCGTATACAGTTTTTATCAAATTCCTCAAAAAAAACAAGGCTGGCGTAACCACGAATATTATTTTTGCTTGGGAGAAAGTAACGAAACAATACAAGATTAAAATCCAAAGAGACATAAGAGCAAATCGTGAAGTATATAGTGAGGCAAGGAGAAGAACAACGAAACTGGCACGACTAAAGAAACGGCATACATCATACATATGATGATTATCTGAACAGAATCTACACAGAATTTGTCTCAATCTCTCTCGGTTTTCGGTCCCAGCGGTACAGCTTGTGATTTCTTTTGATTTAAGCTCTCCTTCGAATCAATTTAACCATCGCAACCGCTGTTGCCCTTGTCGTCGGGAACCTTCGGTCTAGCTTGTAATTCTTTTTTTGATCCCTTGAGTGATGATTTGGGTGTTAGCTGAAGCTTGGATCTTGGAATCCTTGACTCAAACTTGTAAGTACCAATGGTGATGTTGATGATCTCTGATTGGTTTCTACTCGATTTCTTATATTTGGTCTTCTCGATATACACTCAGAGGCCAATTGATGTAGCATGTTATTGTAATTTGTGTTCATATCTTCTACGTTTCTTATGACGATGTCAATGCAATCTGCATACGCCAAAAGTTGGATAGACTTTGTTATTATGCTGCTGGATGTTCTGAATACATACATTAAACAGGAAATTGCATATCTCTACACCCAGAGAAAAAAGTGAAGATTTTTTTAACATAAAAGTGCTGATTTTTATCATTTTTAAAATGTGT
>JXPG01017882.1:0-11995 GCA_001015175.1 Megaselia abdita
AGGTGGGTCGCGCCAGCTAGTCTAATATAAAGAAATATATCATAAACCTAAAGATGCCTTGAAGATTTTAACTAAATCACATTGGTTTATGCAGATGCTAGATGAGTTCGATCCTCAGTGAATACATCAGAATAATACACGTACCTCTAGATTATTCGAAGAACGTGTTAAGATTTGAAAATTTTAACTAACTAAGTTTACAACTATTGTTCTGAAGGATTGCTTGATATAGAATCACAAAAAGACCCGCAGGATAAATCTGAAAAAATACTTGATATGTCTATTCTTAGTTATGTAATCATTGCATGAACCAATGTATTGTCTTGAACTTAGCTTTCTTTAAATCAATAAATTATCGTACAAGAATAAATACTGCTGCAGCAACAATATTCCGTCAGTATTTTGGTAATGTAGTTCCTCTGACGAATAAAGTAGGTTTCATAATTTACTTCGATTTCTTCGTCAATGACAGGAACAGCACCTTCGGCGGAAGTTTCGTCATCGTTAAAATCATTTGCCTTCTTCATATTCTATGAAACCGAATTCTTGAGCAACTTAATAAGGACATCAAACCTTAATATCGATCTCAATCCATAATATGTATACTTCTTCTTCCTATAAATGCTCTTCAGCTTCTTCTTATTGTTTGACATAGTTGAAAGAAAAGATGTGATGGTCATATTATGTTATTGGCTCTTTGATAAGGATTCCAACACCATAATTAAAGATTGCATCACATATTATGGAGTTGCATATTGAAGCTCTTTTCTGAGTGCATCTTCAAAACGACTAGAAATTAAACTGATGGATACAGCACTCGAATTTTCCTCTAACACTGCGTCTTTGCTGATGACAACGTTGTTGCTGTTAACATCCAGAAATCGGTATCCCTCATTTGGTCACAGAAGCCCAAACATTCGCAACTCTTTACTCTTATTGCCAAGATTATTACGTACTACTTCGGAACAAAACATAAGTTTTAAAGCCAAATGTGCTAGACCAAAGCTGGAACGGACTTTTATCTTCAAAATTAAGCGATTTTGAGTGTAGTTCGTCGTGTTCACTGCACCTCGTCATCTCTATCAGGTATCGGTTTTCTCATCTCAGCCCGAAAATTCGTGAGGAATCCCCTTATGTCGAAGAAACCCCTCAAGTTTCTTAGCGATGTATACTCACCAACTCGGTCAAATCCGTCCTCATTCAACTGATCCAGGAAGGCTTCCTAGAATCGAAAACTCAACTAACTGCTCCTAAAGCCCTCCCTTAATGCGCACAGCTCATTAAAGACACATCATGTCTTTTGATCCTTTACCATCACCTATATATTAAAACTCATATCTGTGAGTGGATGTGTGGCTGCGTATGTTCCTTATACAAATCGAGGTGGTTGATCCGATTTTTACCAAATTTACAGGAAGTGTTCCTTAAGATCTAAAACAGGTCGAAGGCTACTTTTCGTAATGTCTCGTGAAGGTTCATGTTACGTTTTGAGCATTAAACGTAATGTTAGGTACGAAAATTTGAATCGTCTGAGCTTTAACAATTTCGAACTTTAAGGATAAGTTCCTTGAAAACTGAAATATACGATTCAATATCTTTCGTGTAACTTATCAAATAATAGGAGTAATTCCAGATGCGGCTTCACAGAAAATACTTAAGCTTACGCGAAGCTAGAAATATTAAGAATTAACAAAAAAATCAAAAGGCAAATCCCGAAAACGCATAGTGACAAATTCCTTCACCAAAACAATAAATACCCTCAAGAATTAAAAAATCAAAAATAAATAAATCAGAATAACAAAATAATTTTAAGAAATAAGAAAAAATAAATTAAAAATCTTGAAAAGCAAATACAAAATTTTTGAACTTTTTCATCAGCATAATAAATACCCTCAAGAACTAAAAAAGTATATTTTTCCAAAAACAAAAAAAACCAACAAAAATTTAAAAAAAAATACAATAAGTTCAGTAACAAAAAATGTAAATTTCAGCCAAACAATAAATACAATACATTAAAATGATAATAACTCAAAACATAACAAAAAATGCTAATGAAATTCATTTTTTATAAAATCAATTCTAAAATTGACCACAGCCTCTGGCCCTAGGATAATAATATTTCCCTTGTCAAATTTCGATTAACAATAGAAGGAAGAAAATTTTAGACAAAAAAAAACCTTACATTTCAGATGTATCTAGAGTTCAGTATGAGCAAATAAAAAAAAAATATTTTTTTGTTAGATTTCTTATATATATCTTATTTCTTTGCCTTGCTTAGAGAAGAATGATTTAAGAGCTCTCAAATAATACTTTTCTAAGACGAGAAGTCTTCTTTTTTAAGAAAATAACAAAATAAGAAAAATTAAGACTTCTCAAAGAAGTTGTGTGTTTACTGGAATCTACTTTAATAACTTCTTTGTCTAGCGAGTAAGTCCACAGTTACGTTTCAGTCCAAATCGCTGTTGGCAGGAACCCATATCAAAGTGATATTCAAGTTATCACTCATTCCCCTACAAATCCTGGCATTCTTTTACTAGGGATGAAGAGATTTATGCTTCACTGTCCACACATATAGCAACCTTAACTTTCTCATCTATGATTTCGTGCTCTTGGGAATGATGAGCTATTTACAAACAATGTGGATGGCAAAAATTTCACCCGTGAAAACCGTGAAGTAGTTAGAGAGTCTGAAAGTCCTGCTTCAAATAGATAGTTTCAGCCTTCTAACCATATGGGTAGATTTTCAAATTGAAGTAATTTACTTCCTTTCAATTCTGATTTAGAGGGGGATCTCACCTCATATGATTTTGTAAAATCACCGTAAAGCAATGGTCTGCTTTTCCATATATTATGTGAATGCCCAAAATGTCTTTATTCTTTATCTGTCACCCCAATGTAGTACTTTATCAAGTTTCCAGGAGTTCACCTTTAACGCCGTACATCATTCAAAAACCCACATTTTACTGTCCATGTCTCCAGCTTCCTCTTCTGAAGTGATAGGCAGTTGGTTTCAGATGGTTGTCGTGAATAAGCCGGAAGGAGGGCGGATTCGGTTGCTCCTGCAAATCGATCGAGAGGAACGGTTAGATCCTATATCCCAGTAAACAATTTCCTTTCTTTAAGACTTCTTAAAGAAGTCTTTTCTAAGAGAAGTCTTATTTATTTAAAAAGTTACTTTAAGAAGTCTTAAAGAAGTTTGAATAATTACTTTATTCGCGCTGAAGTTGACTAAAAGTGTTCTTTCTACAACTTCTACAAGAAGGGTTTAAGAACACTTTCAGACTCCTAAATTCTTTGAAAATAATTTTTTAAGAAACATTAAATCGTGCTATCAGACAACCTATGATCTAGAGAGAGCTTTCAGAAAACAATAATATTTTTTAATACCTTTTAAGTAAACTTCTAGATGATTTTAAATTTTATTTTAAAAAGAGATAAATAAGATATTTTAAAATTGGTTTTATATCACTGACTAGTGCGAAATGAGAAAAAGGAATGAAGTAACACTGAGAGAAATAAATTCAACAATTTCCATTTCCATCCCGCGAGCCAAATTTAAACGAAGCCAAATTTTCTGAAAACAGAAAAATTATTCTTAAGACTCTAGAGTTCAATATGAACTCCGCTTTACCCACTATGGAACAGGTATTCAGGAATTCCTTATAGACTTCCACTAATAGACCCATTATTTGATTCACCATGTTATTTACACGGATCAAAGGTACCTATATTGAACACTTACGTTTGATTTCCCACCAGTGCCGCCTGGAAAGTGAGAGTCCTTTTGCAGATATGTGGGAATGCTCTGAAATTTTCTAAAGATCTCATAAGTTTAGCTGGTTTTTTTTTTGTATTATCGCAGTATCGTTTCCAAACACACGTCTTGATAGTTGTCGTTACTTTCTTGTACTGCTTGACAAGAGTTTTATAGTCCTCCCATTCATTAGTCCTATACGATTTACTGAAGATAGTCCTAAGGTCTCTCCTTAACCTACTGAGATCTTCATCCAAGTAGGCTGAAAATTTCTTCTTACTAAATCGGCTAATTTTGCATGATGAATTGAACCCCGAGATTACTGCTAAAGTGATTTTTGCCATATTTCACTCAAGGTCCTTTTCGTATGTTCTTGAACTGAACCCAAATATCATTTTTATTATTTTTAAAGCTGGTCTTAGGAGCCTGAGTAAATTCTACATCATACTCAATTAATTTATGTTCCGAGAAGTAATTGCATTCGGTGATTCAATAGTCTATGTGGTTAACATTATTGTCTAGACCTATAATAAGCTCCTCTTTGGTGTTCGTCAGGCGCTCAAATTTAGCGATAGCGTTTTAGTAAGAATCTGAAATAATAAGCGGCGGCGGATGATTTTTCGACGGCGCCTACAACTTTCGGCTTAATTTTGTCTTACTCTGAGGACATATATCTTATGAATAATAAAGAGTTTCATTTCATTATTTAAAAAATGTTGAAGATTTCTTCTCATTTAACTCAAATTTGATGCTGTAGATACAGGAATCCATTAGATTTTATAGTTTCCAAGGTAGTTATGAGCACAAAACTAATTATTTACATAAATTACATAAGTAAAGATGCTTCATCTCAGCTTCATATTCATACATAAGTAATTTATAATCTGATCCGCAAAATATTATCTGATAATAGTAATCTTTTCAATACATTTTTTACTATAGATGAGTTTTGATGTAAACTACAAGGGACATATGTTATCTCAGAAACGGTCAAAGGTTAGGTCGGAGTTTTTGGGTCCAAATTAGTCAAAGTGGTTATTTTCTACTGGACATTTTATTAAGATTAAAACTCAGGATTAAAGAGGTTATTTAGAAAATGAATAACAAACATTCTCGTATTGATTGATGTCTAATTTTGATACGAAAAAAGTGAAAATTATAACAGACACTCATAAGAAAATATTGTTAATTTAAAGGATTTTACAATCAAAATTTATATTTAAAAAAACAATTTTCTTTAAGATACTAAACTCGCGATTCCTTTTAGAGTGTTTTTAGATACTAAGCCCGCGATTCTTTTTAGAGTGTTTTTGGAGATATTAAAGTCGAGATTTTATGTAGAGTGATTTTTTTTAAGATACTAAACTCGTGATTTTTTGAGGACGGTTTTTAATTAGAAACATAACTCTCTATTTTTTATATAGTGCTCTTTTTAAGATACTAAACTGGCGATTTTGTGAGGAGTGCTTTTTCTTTTTTTAAGATAATTAACTCTCGATTTTTTATAGATTGTTGTTTTTTAAGATACTAAACTCGCAATTTTATGTAGAGTGATTTTTTTTAGATACCAAACTATAGCGATTTGAGGAGTTATCGTTTAAGATACTAAACACGCTATTTTATGTAGAGTGATTTTTTTTAGATACTAAACTACAGCGATTTTTTGAGGAGTTATTTTTTTAAGATACTAAACTTGCTATTCTTTTTGGAGTGTTTTTGAAGATACTAAACTTGAGATTTTATGTAGAGTGATTTTTGTTAAGATGCTAAACTCGCGATTTTGTATAGAGTGTTTTATTTAAGATACTAAACTCGTGATTTTTTGAGGACGGTTTTTAATTAGAAACATAACTCGCTATTTTTTATATAGTGCTCTTTTTAAGATACTAAACTGGCGATTTTGTGAGGAGTGCTTTTTCTTTTTTTAAGATAATTAACTCTCGATTTTTTATAGATTGTTGTTTTTTAAGATACTAAACTCGCAATTTTATGTAGAGTGATTTTTTTTAGATACCAAACTATAGCGATTTGAGGAGTTATCGTTTAAGATACTAAACACGCTATTTTATGTAGAGTGATTTTTTTTAGATACTAAACTACAGCGATTTTTTGAGGAGTTATTTTTTTAAGATACTAAACTTGCTATTCTTTTTGGAGTGTTTTTGAAGATACTAAACTTGAGATTTTATGTAGAGTGATTTTTGTTAAGATGCTAAACTCGCGATTTTGTATAGAGTGTTTTATTTAAGATACTAAACTCGTGATTTTTTGAGGACGGTTTTTAATTAGAAACATAACTCGCTATTTTTTATATAGTGCTCTTTTTAAGATACTAAACTGGCGATTTTGTGAGGAGTGCTTTTTCTTTTTTTAAGATAATTAACTCTCGATTTTTTATAGATTGTTGTTTTTTAAGATACTAAACTTTATTTTAGATACTAAACTATAGCGATTTTTTGAGGAGTTATTTTTTTAAGATACTAAACTCGCTTTTTTATGTAGAGTGATTTTTTTAAGCACTAAACTATAGCGATTTTTTGTGGAGTGTTTTTTAAGATACACTGTTCAAAATCGAAGTGTAAATAGTTAAACCTCAATCGGTGTAGTAAAAATTACACGTTTTGAGGTGTAATGTCTACACTTCAAAAGGTGTTGCCATTTTTTAACCTGCAATGAAATACACGTCAATAATTATGAAGAAGTGTTTCAGCCAAAAAATTTCAAAAATTATTTACACCTGCAGTTTTAAAACTTACACGCTCAGAGGTGTAATGCTATTCCGTATACTTATATATCAGTTATTTTAAATAGCATTTCTATCCACTAAAATCCCAATCAAATTTAAATTAAAATAAAAGCTCTTTAAAACGAGATTATAATTGTAGTTGCAAGGCCATTTAATTTAATATGTTTAATAAACATTTATTTCTGACATTCACAAACCACATCCTAAATTCAAAGCCAATCAAAACTACAAAAAAAAAATTCAATTTAATAAAAAACCGAAAACCAATTAGGCGCCTCTATCGATGTATCTAATAACATCTAATTATCTCCCGCAGTGATATCCCAACAATAAATAGTCATCATAATAAAAATGAAACATCCACCACACCGAATCAACCATTAAACAGCATCCAACTAGTGCCAGAGAACACATTCGAGGTAAACACGCAAAGAAGTATCAACAATAGCATCAACAGCAGCAGCAGCAACCCAAACCAGCACAACCAAAGTACTGAACATGTTGAGGGAAAAGTTAACGATAATGTGTCTGAACAGCAAACACAACCCGCCACGTTGTCGTCATCGTCACCGCCGACATCATCATCTCCACCATCCACTGAGTCAACAGCTAATGATGAGTTTTCCAAGGAGCAACCTGATCCCGACAACATCAAAATGTTTGTTGGGCAAATACCGAAAACCTTAGATGAAACTCAATTGAAGAAAATGTTTGAACAGTTCGGTCGTGTGCATACGATAAACGTCCTACGAGACAAAGTAACAGGTGTCAGCAAAGGTAAGATGACTTTCTCATCCTATATCCTTTTTCGTAGTAACTAAATATTTTATATAGTATATATATGGATGTATGTATGTCTGTCTATCTTTCCTATATGTATTTTCTTGCTTTGTGTATCACACGAACAATGTTGCCTGAATGCCTGCTCTGGCACAAATCTGAGCCACATATTTTTTTGAGTGTTTTTTTCTATAGTAGATAATGAGTGAAATTTGCATGCTGAATCGAAAGATTGTTTATTTTTTACATTGTATATGTTGCTTTTCCGTGTTTCAGGGTGCTGTTTTGTAACGTACTTTACAAGAAAGGCTGCATTAAGGGCTCAAGACGCCTTGCACAATATTAAAACGTTAGATGGGGTAAGTGTGGTTTTTTTCTTCAATACTACTAAAGTTTTTATGTTATGTTATTATACTCGATGAATATTTTTAGTCCCTCGACTGTTTGTAACTACTTTAAAATCTCACTAACATTTTTTTGTAATCGCCGTGGTGAAATCCAGTGAACGTTTGTAAGATTTTGTGACTAATTTTTTATTATATATATTCAAAGCACCTTCTTAGTAATATATTTAGTGAATTTGTTTACTCTCTTTTTGTGGAATGGACTTTTTTCTTGTATTTTTTTGAAATAGGTGAAAATCCTGGAATGTCAACGATATGTGTTCATTAACATCAAATCATTCATATTTTCGTTTTTTTTTTTTTAACTTTTGATAGGATTTTGATTATTAATCTTAAATTATGCAAATAGAGGATATGTCTGGTTTTATTCGGGTTTCCAGTTATTTTGAGCCAATTACAATTATTGAATTTGTATAAGCCAATCAAAAACATGAAATGTTTCTTCGAAATAAACGCCTACTATAATTTAATATTTCTTAAAAGTTCTTTCAAGAAAAAGGAGATATTGCCAGCAAATAATACCAGACATGTCAGCCGTCTTAAATTTAAGTTGTCTGACCATATGCTAGATACATTATGATTGGTTATTAAAGAATATGACAAAACAAAAAAAATTAATACGAACGAAGTAAAATTTTTATAACTAAAATTCAAATGTACTGCATTTATACATTTGGAATTTGAATTGAGAAAAATATAAATTATATAGAATTAAAGACAACCATGAATCGCCGGTGAAGTCATATTATGTCGGACTACCAAGCAAAAGGCGGAGGTTTGATTCCCACTGCTCTTTTGCTTACTTTTAGATCTATACATTTTCTTTGAGTCTAGATTTTATGTTATGGAATTTTAAAAGGATTAAATTATCAATGCAATCAAAGCTTTCTTTGAATTGAAAAATCTTAACAAATTGAATACTTGAGAAAAATAGAATTCAGCCTTTTTAATCAATTGATTCACTATACAAACATTTCAGCTAATTAAATGTTCCCAAGCATCAAAAGGGTATTCAAAGGTTCTATTACTTTAACCTTTGCACAATACCTCTTCAAGCATTCTACAAGCATACTTGAACAGGTATTCCTTTGACGTCTTTTCTTAAAGAAGTATTCTAGAACACGTAAGGTATTCTCAAGTAGAATAGAATACGTATTCTAGAAATCGCTAATGTTCCTTGGGTTTCTTAATGAGTCTTCAACACTCGAGTACTTCAGTTCGAAACCAGACACTTTTCTTCTGAAAGGCTCGTAATTCTACGATACAAAATATGGCGCATATGAAATGGCTGCTAATGGAAAAACAAAAATGAGTCAAAGGTGGCTCAAGGTTTAGCAGTTTTTTGTGTTTACCAGCTTCTTTTCAAAATCATTGCTTCCAATTTCTCTCTATCTCTTCATAGAGTCAGTGATGAGCTATTTGCTATTTTAAAATGTGTTAGAAATTGGTGTCAAATTGTGTTTACGATTCACCCGAAAGATCATTTCTGGCACCAAGGATCGACCTCAGAATCGAAAGAGGGCACCTACACCAATCAACTTCCTACACAATTTCTTTTACATTAAATGCGAATTAACTTAATTAATGTTTTTTTTTCAAACATTAATAACTGTAACTTCTTCTATCCTTCTTCTCTTTTATAGGTGTTGAAAACAGTTTCAGGGTTTCCTGGAGAAGTCTCCAGGAGGTATTTAGTGAAGATTTTTTTTGTTGGTATTCTGAAGCAATATTTAAGAGGTATTCTAGAAGGTTTTTGAGAACCGCTGCAAGAAGTTTTCTAAACCTTTTGAGCACGGCTTAAGGAAGACATTCTAGAATACTTCTTGGAAACTGATTTCAAATGTCTTGTAATCTTGTTGTATATATGTTATACTATTGTATACTAAACATAAATTTATTGGAAACAAATTAAAAATCAATATTTTATTTTAAAGGTAAAAGGATTTTCCTGTAACGAGAATAAAAATCCCGTAAAATTAAAAATCCAGTTTTTGACAAAACAAAATGTATTGAGATAGTGCTATGAGTACCTCTAGAGTCATTCTTCATCCGGTAACTTTTTCTATCCTTCTTCTCTTTTATAGGCGTAGAAAACAGAAGAAGAGAAGCCTCCAGGAGGTATATTTAGTGACGACTTTTTTTGGTATTCTGAAGAAATATTTAAGAGGTATTCTAAACCTTTTGAACACGGCTTGGAGAACACATTCTAAAATACTTCTTGAAAACTTATTTCAAATGTCTTGTAAACCTCTTGTATACATGATAAAAAACAACCCATTATATACTAAACAGAAATTTATTGGAAACAAATCTAAAATTAATATTTTTTTTCCTGTAACGAGAATAAAAATCCCGTAAAATTAAAAATGCAGTTTTTGACTAATCAAAAAGTTTTGATACAATGCTGTGAGATAGTGTTTCAAAAACAAAATGAAAGATATACAAGACTCTATTTATTAAAAAGATGATAGGAATATTTGAATTTTCAGATACTTCCATACCATATCAACAACCCAGGCGGAAATCTAAGCTAGGTATTTAGAAGACCTACATTTACATTGGGTTATGTGTTTACTAAGCATTTAGAATTTCGATAATCAATGTCTTACAAGACGTTTCTAAGTGTTATATTTAGAAATCATCTTGTAACTTTCAAAGACGTCTTTTAAACCTTTATCAATCATTTACAAAACCTCTTTAAGCGAATTGTCTTAAACATTTTCAGTCAGCCTTTTTATAGATGGTCAGCGGTTGTCATTTATTTGTCGAATTTTAAACATATAATTGATATTCTAGAAGGAATGGTATTCCAAAAGCTGCTTGGGTAGTTTCGAATCTCGATTTTGTTTAGAGATGTTTAATACTTAATGTTTAGCCTAAATTTGTTTTTTTAAATAAAACATAAGTGTGACAAATTTTAGAAATTAGACCAATTACAAACAAATTAGAAAAAGAACCAAATGTTTACTGAGTTATCATATCCTACATAATTATCTCTTCAATGGTAGAATGTCTTCTTTAATTTTGTGGCTGGGAAAAACCCAACCGCAGTAGCTCAATTCAAGAGAAATTGCCCGGAAAGCTAGAGGATGTGGGTTCGATTCCCATCCGCTTAAATCATTGGTATTTTTTCCGTGACAAAGAAAATACTCTCGCCTTGTAATATGATTTAATTTGTAACTTTACGTTCAATTTGAGTGAGGGTTTAGTGATCTTATATAGATTCCCCCTCACACTCTTAATTCCTATAAGGAATTTCAGTGAAACCTTAAAATTGTAGAAAAAATTATACCATTGAAGAGATGATTAAGTAAAAAGATCACCTCTAGTCGGAGTGTCGTATGCTTGTTGAAGTCAGGAATTCATGAGTCTTCTCGAGAATCTGCCTGAGTGTATCGTTGGTCGACTTTCCAGACATGAGGCCGCATTGATATGGACCGCAAATGCGAATGCATTGGGGTTTCAGGCGTTCAGCAATAATAAAGCGAGGATCTTGTACGAAACGTTGAGCAGGCAATAGCTCTTATGACCTTTCTTAAAAACCGGGCAGATGATGCTAATGTTCCACTCTTCTGGCATCTCAGCTCTACTCAAGATCTTCTGAAGTAGCTTATGGAAAGCGTCGTTGAAAATTGGAGCTGCTGCTTTAAATAATTCAACAGGTATATTCCATTATCTCCTTCGCTCTTGTTGTTCTTTAGTTTCTGGATAGCCGAGCCTATCTTTGATCTTGTAGGTGGAAATCATATTGTGCTTGGTCTTCAGTATGTTCAGGGCACTGCCTGTTTCTCGAATAGCCTTTTCTTCATTCTCGTTAACTTAACGACTTCTCTTCTTTTGGATCTAAAAAGCTCTCTATCGTTGATCATATATTTGTTTTGAGATTTTTCTGATGTAGAGCTCTTTCTTTTCCAAGACTGATCAATCATATTCGGAATCCCGCCATCCCTTCTTTCTTCGCGGCTCCCTCACACCAAGAGTTACTGCAGCGATTTTTAGTACATTCACACATTGCCTCCAGTAACCGTCAACGTCTTCTTCCTTCGTTAGTACTGCTAGTTTTGAATTCACTGCTTCCTCATATTCCAAGTAAACAATTTCCTTTCTTTAAGACATCTTAAGGTAGTCTTCTCGATGAAAATAGAAGCCTAAAAGAAATCTTATTTCTTCGAAAAGTTATTTTAAGAAGTCTTAAAGAAGTTTGAATAAGTACTTTATTCGCGCTGAAATTGTCTAAAAGTGTTCTTATTACAACTTCTTTAAGAAGGGTTTAAGAACACTTTCAGACTTCTAACTTCTTTGAAAAGAATT
>JXPG01017882.1:12322-29155 GCA_001015175.1 Megaselia abdita
CTTCTAGATGATTTTAAATTTTAAAAAGAGAGAAATAAGATATTTTCAAAATGGTTTTATATGACTGACTATTGCGAAATGAGAAAGATGAGAGCAATAAGTTTCCATTTCCATCACGCGAGACAAATTTAAACGAAAAACTTAAATCATTGAAGAGTTACTTATATGAAAGTTGAAATATCCGGGAGGACTGGTTTCGCCTTTATTTGTTTTCAATATACCAATATAAATAAAGTCGATTTTCTCGAGTTTTGTATAAGATATTTGAATTCTGAAAACAGAACAATTATTTTTAAGACTCTAGAATGCAATATGAGCAAAAAAAGAAATTAATTTTTCTTCTTTTGTTAGATTTCTTATAGACGACTTATTCTAGAATGATTTAAGAGCCCTCAAACAATACTTTTCTAAGACGAGAAGTCTATAAGAAATCTTCTTCCTGCTTTTCTAAGAAAAGAACACAATAAGAAAAATTAAGACTTCTTAAAGAAGTTTACTGGGTTTCTGTTTCGTGTAAATACTATAGTGAGTGCTTCAATATTGATTTTTTTAGTTATTGCTGGATTCTCTGCCTTTCTAGCGATATCTCTCATAGATCTTACGTTGAAGATATTCGGTTCATGATACGTCTTGCATCGTCAATCTGGTTCTTTGTGACTCCATTGAGATGGTTGCCTGTTTCAAGATGAATTTTCTTGTGTGGGTAGAAATTTTTATTACGTTAGTGGTTTCATGTTAAGTATCGTACCCTTATATATCTCCTAACAGAAATTTCAATTTTACACACAGGATGTTTGGTATAAGGCTTGTCTAGTTGTTAGTAGAAGGTGTCCTTGGCTTCATCCGTGTCTTCCTCTGTAGAAAGACACTGATGCTATAGAACTTTCTTCGGATGCGGATCATGCTTAATCTGTAGCATTGTAATACGCAGTTCCTGTCTATCCGCGAACTGCAAAACTTGAACCATATATATCTGTAGTCGTGTAGAGCTACAGGGCTTGTTTGAAACTTCCATGAGACGATTTCAATCTCATTGTCCATAACGTTTCCGGGTATGTATCCGTAAATTCCTTTCAGTTTGTGTATCCGAGGCATTGTGTTGCTTTCCGTAGTCAAGAATTGTCGATTGCAAGGTGACTAGCCCTACATCTATTTATATCATCCCCCACTGCAGGGTTCGATCCGCTGGTTTTCTCGTGAAGGCTATTTCCAACACGGTCTTGGAATGACAGAGGCTAAATGCAAAAGAAGATATATTGCGAATGTATTTGTATTGTATTTCTGTGAGGTCCAGTTAGTAGTCGACATCAAAGATATTATACATCCAGTTAATCCTTGAGAGGTTTAAAATGCTATAAAGTAGGCGTAGGTTTGAGGTGTACTATTTTTCATTCACAAGGTTTTTCTTAAGGATTTCTTGTTTAATGTTTAGTTTTGAATTTTTAAATGCAAAGGGACAATCCTTTCTGTCTGTAAACTTTGAAATAATGTTTTATTTAACAATTCTTAGAAAACCTTAGTTCATCAAATAATAATGATTCTCATTGGTTGTTACAAAAATTGCCCTTAAATATTCTGTGAAAAAATATATTTCTTCAGTAATAAATTTGCATACGTGTAGGAGACCTATTTTAAACTGAAAGATCGAAAGACATTAACATACTATTAGGGGAAATTCAGCAGAATTATCAGATTGAACTATAAAACTAATAATAATTTGAGGAATAAAACTCAAAATATATTTTAAGGCGTATTTTGAGGGGAAATTTTTGGAAATTCACCAAACAATTTTTTTTCATTTAACATATTTATTTGCAATAATATTTTGAAACTATTGTTAAACCCTAGACAAATAATATCTTCGCTAATGCTTAAAATCAAAGTTTCAAACCCAGTTGGTTTTAAACTTTGTTAATTTGAAAAATACGGAAATATAGAATAATATATTTAACTATTCCACAACAACAAAATTTAAAATAAAAAACCCCATTCCCTAAAAACAAAAAAATCTAACCAAACATTTGCCAAAAGTTCAGACCGACAAAAAATATAATTTAAAATCAAAAACAAACAATGCAATAAAGAATAAAAACCCAACCGGAAACCAAATCTCCAAAACATAACAACAAAACCAATATATTATGTCCAAAGATAAATAAATACAATGTAACTCTCTTTCCAGATGCACCATCCTATTCAGATGAAACCAGCTGATAGTGAAAATAGAAATGGTAAGTTCTAATTCCCATTTATCAATACAGTTTAAAGTGAACAGGACGAAAATATCTGCATTGAATTTGTTGTTCAGTTCAGCTCTGTTCCTGTTATGTCCTTGTCCCAATGTGTTCAAAATTTCAATTTAATTAGCCTCTTTTGTATAGTATCTGTTGTATCTATCCCATCGACATGGAAGTTGTACCCTATCCAGGATCCTAAACTCTTGATCCTGACTAAAATTGATTAAAGTATCTAACTGGAAAGTAACTCTTTCTCTCATTATTTTTGTTTCATAGCTAAATTACAGGAAATTTTTCATTCCCTTCGTCGGCCTTTTCCAGAAGAGATACTACATTGGACTATCATAGTCTATAATATAATTGTATTATAGTCGATTAGGGTGGTTCAATTTTAGGCAAATAATTTTAGTAATTCTTGAAGGTTTTTGTGTTGTCTTAGATATTAGTTAAAATATTGAATAGTCATTTAGCGTAGAAACAAACCACTTTTAACCAATGACCACAACCTGACCACCCTACGACCAGTTGCTAGTTTCATGAATCACTATAGACTTTTCGTTCACATCTATTCTATCTATCTATCCTTATCCCTTTTCCATACATAAAAGCCATTTAAATGTAATTAGGTAATGGAGAATGAAAATAAACCATTCATTCATGTTTTGTTGTGTTTTGTAGATAAAGTGGATAGAAAATGAGGAAAGAACTTTTCCGTATGTCCGTTTTTCGAATTAAAAAGTTTTAATGAAAAAGAATGAAAACCATATTCCAAAATTAAGATTTTGTATATTTTTTGTTTTTTCGTTAATTACATTCACTAAAATGAAATAATACACAATCATATTAACTGGGAACATAGGAAACAAAAGAATTTCTCTATGGGTAAACCACACTTTATGTATCCTTAGTTATTATGTGTTTTCCTTCATTTTTTTTTTTAACTTTTGTATTGTTGGAGGAAGAATAAATATAGGGAAGGATTTAGTTGAGCAGTTGATTTTAGGTTTAATTTTATTTGAGAATTGTTGGGTTTCTTGAGAATAAATTTATAGATACAAATTTATTATTTGCTAATTTAAAACAAAATCTACCTCAAAAGTTCTAATGATGTGTTTAAATTACTTACAAATGTAAGTAAAATACTTTCGTTTTATTTTTAACCACGAAAGTAGGAAAAATACATACTCTTCATAAGAAGAAAAATACTAATATATGTGGGAGAAACTCATACATTTTAATTGAAGTACATAAATTACTTACAAATGTGGGAAAAATACCTACGTGACTTTTTGACCCACGAAAGAAAGAAAAATATCTTCGCTTCGTTATAAGAGAAATACCAATATATAGATATAGATAAGTTACTTACAAATGTAAGTAAAATACCTACTTATTATTTTTACTCACAAAAGTAAGAAAACTAAGCTTTATTATAAGCGAAATACCAAAATAAGTGAGATAAATTCCTACACTTTAATTGAAGTGTGTAATTTACTCACAAATGTGGGAAAAATAAACTTGAATTTAAGAAAAATGTTTACAGATGTGGAAAAAATACCTACGTGTTATTATTTTTACCCACGAAAGTAGGAAAACTAAGCTTTGTAATAAGAGAAATACCAAAATAAGTGAGATAAATTCCTACACTTTAATTGAAGTAGATAATTTACTTACATACGTGGGTAAAATACCAACATGACATTTTTTTCCTACGAAAGTAGGCTTTTAATAAGAGAGATACCAAAATATGTATGAGAAATTCTTAAACTTCAATTGAAGTGGGTAAATTACTTTATAATAGTGTCAGAAGTAGCTTAGCGCAAGCTTACTAGTCTTAATAGACCATTAACCATCATTTACTATGAAAAATACATAGTATCAGTATGTAAGCAAAACCACCACGCTGTGCTTCATCAGTACTATACATAAACGTTAGTAGGAGCTACACAGCGTGAAAGTTAATAAGAAAAGAAATATACATACAAAGTTTGTTACTCACAAATGTTGGAAAAATACCTACGTAGTAGGGAAAATAAATGTGTTTTAAGATAAGAGAAATGCCAACAAATGTGGGAGAAACTCCTTGACTTTAAATTATGTGGGTAAATTACTTACAAATGTGGGTAAAACATGTCTACTCTTCCTAATATGAGAAATATCAATATATTTCTATCGAAACTCTTAAGCTTGAATTTAAGAAAAATACTTTCAGATGTGGAAAAAATACCTACGTGTATTTTTACCTACGAAAGTGGGAAAAATACCAATATATGTGGATAAATTACTTATAAATGTAGATAAAATACCTACATATTATTTTTACTCACGAAAGTAGGAAAACTAAGTTTTGTAATAAGAGAAATAGAAAAATATGTGGGATACATTCCTACACGTTAATTGAAGTATGTAAATTACTTACAAACGCAGATAAAATACCAAAGTATAATTTTTACCCACGAAAGTGTAAAAATAACTACGCTTTGAAATAAGAGAAATTGTTGTAAATTTTGTAAATTTTACATTAAAGAATAGTAAATTTTAGTAATTTGTACATCTTACTAAAAAGTAGTAAATTTTACTACTCAAAATATTAACTCAAATTAAATAAATAAATTTTTTTTGTTTGTATTATTCATTAAAAAATAAAAATTTAGTTTTAACATTAAAATTTTGTTAACTCTACTGGAAAAGTAACGTTTGTGTAGGCTTTGAACTCGAACACTTAACATAAACTTCGATAAAGTTCCAACATCTTAAATTGCATGTGCAGTGAAATAAAATTGTATACAATCATGAAGTCACAATCAAAAACGTACATGCAAAAAATGCTAATGCTGGGATTTCGGCTGAAGCGGATATGCTAGTAGAATTTACTATCTAATTGTTAATATTACAACTTTTTGTATTAAAAGAGAAAACAAACATTGTCTGGGTTTGAACTCATGCCTGAAAATAATGTAATGATTGTATTTAAACTATTAGTAAAATTTACTTCATATATTCGAAATTATCAGCTATTTATAGTAAAACGAAAAAAAACTATCATCACCTGGGTTCGAGTAGTAGTAGTAGTAGTATTTAGTAGTAATTTTTACTATTTATAGAAATGTTTAATATTTTACTAATATTATTACTACTTTATAGTAAATTTTACTATCACCACATAAGTAATTTTTACTATTAATAGAAAATCTTACTAAGCTGAATTTGTTACTAAAACTTTAACTATTTATTAGTAAAATTTTAGTAAATTTTTTTTTTATGGTAATTTTATATTTTTATAGAACATTTTACTACAAAATAATAGTAATAGTAAATTTTACAAATAATTAACTACTTATGTAGTGAATTTTGCTACGTAAAACTTACTTACTTTACCTACTTTTCCAGCGATGAAACCTTCAGGCAGATTCCGCTTGATCGATCATTGTTTTCCAGACACATTGGGAGTTTGCTGTTGTTCTCCAGTTGGTAACACCAATCGCTCTAGTGTCTCTTGTAATGATGTCTAACACCCTGGTTCGTGGTCTTCCTTGTCTTCGATATCCAATAGGGAAAAGCAGTGATTTTTACTAAATATAGTAAGATTTACTACCAGCAAAAATCTACTAAAATTTTTGTAGTAAATTTTACTACTTAATTCTTTCTGTGTACCAAAATATGTGATACAAATTCATACATTTAAATTGAAGTGGGTAATTTACTTACAAATGTTGGTAAAATACGTATGTGGCATTTTTCCCCACGAAAGTAGGAAAATACTGTCGCTTCGAAGCTTCGTAATAAGAGAACTTCCAACATATGTGGGAGAAACTCCTATAAATTACTTACAAATGTGGGTTAAATACTTACATGTTATTTTTATCAACGAAAGTACAAATTCCGGAGAAACTCATTCACTTAAAATTAATTTAATTAAAAAAATACCCACAAATGCGTCTGAATTTTTCGCAAGAATTTCCTTTCGCGTAGGTCTTATACTTATACATGCATACGGTTCATTAATGTATCTATTCAGAGGAAGCAAAGATTTCTTAATATCACTGCTATTGTTTTGTGAATTTGTCTTTAATATAAAAACTTAATTTATAATACAATTTGGGTTTTGAACCTACACAAACTGGGTGTTTAAGTAAAAATTGTCATTGTTGTAATTATAAGAATTTAAAAGTAAAATTCAAAAAAGAACAATTTTCTCCAAATTTTAAATTGTTTTTAATACAAGTAAATTTTGTTATAATTTTTTTTTTTTAAATTGTATAAAAAATATTTATTTTCAAGTTTATGAGTTAATATTGTTTCATTTAAAAATTGATATAAAACAAAATTAAAATTAAATATTTACGAAAACAACAACAAAAATGCAATAAAAAATATCAATTGTTTGAATTAACAAGATTCGAACTTCCGACAAGCGCTTCACAATCATAGAGACTAAATGAGGAAGTATGATAGATTTATTTAATGAAATGCATCACGTCTCAAGAAATCATTAACAGCTTCGAGCTTTCACAGTCAATGTAAAAAAAAGAAACTTTGTAGCAGAGAAAAATCCACTCGAGTAGTTCAGTTTAGAAGCACTTTCCCAGAAAGCGAGAGGATGTGGGTTCGATTTCCCACGACCTTTGGTTCTTTTCGGTGACAAAGTAAAATCTCGCCATGAAATACTATCTCATTTACGTCATCATACGTTAAATTTAAAGAACACAGAAAACAAAAATTGTAAGATTTACTACAAAACTTGTAGTAGATTTCCCTGTTTACATAGTAATATTCACTATTATTTGGTAGTAAGATTTTCTATATCTCGATAACAAATTTTAGTAAAGAATAGCATAATTTTCTAGTCAAATTTACCACCAATAATAATAGTATTCTAATCCAGACATCTTAAATTACAATTTTTTAGTAAATGTTACTGACTGAAATTTTAGTTTTTTCATTCAGTCATGAGTTTAAACTCAGTGATGTTAGTTTTGTTCTGCATTGTTAGTAAATTTTACTAGTATTCTAGTTCGAAACCTACCGCAAACGTAGCTTTTTCATGGTTTTCTAAAATAACTAAATTTATTTACTATTTAATATATTGGGTTTTTGACCACTGAAATAGTAGATTTTTAGTAAAATTTACGACTTATTTTGAAAGTTTAGTTATTTTATATAGATCACCTCTCATTCTCTTATTTTTAACTAGGAATATCAGTGTATATAATAAAGTGAGATGATTAAGTAAGAAAATTCTCTCTTTTTTTGTAACAGAGAAAAATACTACCTAGGTTCTAATACTATTCACTTCAATAAGGAATATCAGTGTAAAACTAAAATTTAAGTAAGAAATGTATCCCTTAAAATACATCACGTCATAAGATATCATAATTATAATTCTGAAATTATAGAAGAAATTTAGAATAAAATACGATAATGTTCGTATGCAATTTTGTTTGGTTCTTGCTTTGTATAGTTTGTTCCACAGCTCACAAAGCTCCATAGTTTAAAAGCAAATTTCGAGCGAAAACAATTTAGCCTTAGAAAGAAAAGTAGGGGTGACTTCTCTTTTTATTCTCTCATACGCGTGGAGTTAAAATCAAGTAGATTTAAAATCACATGAAATAAAGATAATCGAGACAAAAGTAGGGGTGACTTCTCTTTTTTTTTCTTATACTGGGGGAACCGAAAATTCAGTAGATATTCAAATGTATCCTCCCCATACAAACAAATTCCAAAACATTCACTAAAATAATATAAAAAAAGAATTCAAAATGAAGTCAAAAGTAAATGCGGTTTAAAAAGCTATTAAAAAAACTGAAAAACATTTATGTTTTATTCTTTCGTTGGTTCTAACGAAAGCCACACTTTAATTCTAGGTTTTTATTGTTTTGCTTCCTTTATGGTGGAGTATCAGGAAGCAGTGTTGTTTTCCTTTCGCCATTGTTGATGTTGTATATAATTCTTTCTTTCTTCCATTCTTCCTCATAGTTTTCTCCTCATGTTATTAGCAGCATGAAAGTAAAGCAATTCCAACTTTATGAGTTATGGTAATGAGGAAACTTCCCAAATGATGCTTTCGTGATAAGATTTGCATTAAATTTGTTTGAGTGTTTTTTGTTTAATTTTTGTTCTACGTTAAATATTGGTTGTGAATGGCATTGACGACAATCATTTCACATATGTTCCAAGAAACTATATCAGACCATATGTCTTCCTACAATCAAAACAAAAACCATTCCAAAGTAAATTTGCGCGCGCATTTCGAATTATTTTTAGAAAATACGTTTATACAAAGTAGAAGTGTATTTAGTAGAACTACTAATTTTTTGTCAGATTTTTAATAGGCACAATTAATTTTTCATTTCTAAAGAATGCGGTCGTGCTTTGTCATAATTATAATAGTGCTTTGGCTTTTGGCAGAATTTGAGGGTTTCCGTTTTTGAGTAATTTAAAACTATTAAAGAAAAAGTCTTTAAAAAGCAGAAAATTTCTAAAACCATAATAAAATGATTTTTATAATCAATAAGTTTCAATGAACACAATCAAATAAAAAATACTTTATGTATCAAATGATTCCTTTAACAATTTCAATTTTATTGTTTCTTTTGTGGCGCTATAAACTCAGAGCATATAACATTTTTATGGCAGATAATTTATAGGCAGCATGATTTTTGCGGTTTACACTCATTGTTGAAGAACTTTTCCTTATGATATTCGTTTGCATTTAATTTTGCATTAAATTTCTTAGTTCTATGACTTTTTGTTGTAATTTTTTACATAGGTTTTTGACACAGAAATTATTATGAAAGTTGCTTTGATTAATTTAAATAACTATTGAAAAACAGACCATTCCTATTGGTTTATTCAAACTCATTGATTTTTATTGGCTCAAAATGTGCAACTAAACCCAGCAAGACTTTTACCGGAACCTCACAAAATTTAAACATTAATCATAAAATTCATGCTTGAAATAAAGAAATTACAACTATACTACAACGATGTCACTTTAATTTAAAGACAGCTCTGATTTTAAACAAAACCGAGCGACGTTAAAAATAAGACGATTCTTATTGGTTCAGATAAAATCCTTAGTTTTTAGAGGAATGTGAGTTCAAGTCGGATACATTTCACTTTTAGCTCAATTCGTAATTTTACTTATTGAGTAATTATCATTATTAGAATAAATTGAAAATTTAAACATTATTCAAATTAAATTCTCGCCACTTACTAAAATATAAGGAGAGATTTCAACAACTTGTACAATATACATCGAAGATGTGAAGCTTATGAAATAACCAATGAAAATTCTGGCGTTTGAGAAAAGGAAAATATAAGACAAGAGATTTTCCAATGTCTGATGATGGTGTTTTCGGTTCTACTGATGAAGGTTTATAAGTTATTTAGAAATTTCTTCCAAATCGTTTACTGTAGGCCTTGTGACGATTAGTCTAACTATGATTCTGCAATACCAACAATTACAATTGAATCTACTTATGCTCGAAGGCAATTGTAGTCCCGGTCTTGATAAAATCCTTGCTTTTGAAAAGTTTTTGAAAACATGTGCTGATTTGATTGCTCTAAGTCTTCGTTTAATGTTCACATAAATAAAATGCTAATTGTTCGAGTTTAAAATAGTAAAATTTTAGAATTTTGTTTTAGAACTAAAATCATGAAGTCACAATCAAAAACATACATTTCAAAAATGCTAAAGCTGGGATTTCAACTGGAGCGTATATACTACACAGAAAAAATTAAGTAGTAAAATTTACTACAACAATTGTAGTAGATTTTCGCTTGTAGTAAATCATATTATACTTAGTAAAAATTACTGTTTTACGTAGCAAGATTCACTACGTAAGTAGTAAATTAGTTGTAAAATTTACTACTACTATTATTTTGTAGTAAAATGTTCTATAAATGTATACATTTACTATAAAAAGGATAGCAAAAATTACTAAAATTTTACTACTAAGTAGTTAAAGTTTTAGTAACAAATTCAGCTTAGTAAGATTTTATATTAATAGTAAAAATCACTTATGTGGTGATAGTAAAATTTATTTCAAAGTAGTAAAAATATTAGTAGAATATTTAATCAGTATAAAGTTCTATTAATAGTAAAAATTACTACTTAAGAAATAGCAAAAATTATTACTTAATCTCTAGATTTTAGTAAAAAAAAAAGTAATAACGTCATTGAGTAAAAATGTCTACTAATAGCAAAAATTGCTAATCCAGAAATAGCTTAAATTACTATTTTTTAGTAAATGTTAGTGAGCGAAATTTTAGTTTTTCATTCAGTCATGAGTTCAAACCCAGATAATGATAGTTTTTTTTTCTTTTTATTTACAATTAGGTAGTCAATTCTACTAGAATATCCGCTCCAGTAAGTTTTTGATTGTGCCTATGGCTTGCACTTTAAGATGTTGGAACTTTACCGAAGTTAATGCTAAGTGTTCGACTTCAAAGCCTACCACAAACGTTAAAAAAATTGTTATACAATTTCCTACCTACGTAGTGAATTTTACTAAGTATAACAGTGATTTTTACTAAATATAGTAGAATTTACTACACGCTTAAATCTTAATTTTTTTCTATGTTTAATGATTCTCTTCGGATTCTTGTTATTCCAAGATTAATTGAGAGTATATTTAAGATTGGGTTTTCAAAAACTGAAAGGATTGATCAACGCTAATCAACATGGGCTTTAGTTTCCTGTAGAGCAACAACAATTGCTAATATACACCGACTTTAGTAAAGCCTTAAGACTTAATTTTACTTAAAAAATTACGGAAATTCGGGTTTTCTCTTTTGTTGTATAAGTGGGTAAATATCTATATAATAGATAAAATCATTCGCAGCTGGTTAAATTTTGAAATGTTGAATCATCGAGAACCGATGTTACTTCAGCTGTTTCGCAAGATTCCATTATTGGACCAGTTCTCTTCATAACATTTATTGACGATCTCTGTGATGTAATTTTTAACTGAACAAGAAATATTGTACAAATTATTAAGAATTGCAATAAACACGAATAAAAGTAGACATTTGGAAGTCGTATTGAAAATTCTTTAAATTCTGATTCCAAATGAAAAATTGTAACGCAAAAAGACGACGATTCCTATTGGCTTAGAAAAGTTCAATAGTTTTTATAGGTTTATATTCATGATCATAACGAATTAAAATTAAAGCCGGATAAATTTGACTGTTGTTGCACAATTCGTGATTTTACTCATCGAGTATAAATTATGATTAAGAAAAAATTGCAAATATTGTGGAAATTCATTTGAATTAAGTGGCTTTGGATTTATTAAAAAAAAACTAAATCTACATCAGTGTTTTTTGAGTTTACCCTCTTCCTCTGAATAGAGCCAGTGATGAGATATCTGCTATTTTAACGAGTATTTTATTTAATCAACAAATGACATGACGAGAGTAGTATGTCCGACTCCCACGAAAGAAAATTTCTTATGAAAATGCACTGAGGATCGAACTTAGAATCCTCAGAGTGGAAAGCGAAAGTGCAAGTACCTATACCAATCAACTACTTAATTTGTATTTATGATACTATTAAATCCATCGTAAATGAGTTTTATGGCCTTGTGAGTAAATTGTATATATTATCCGCATCCGCTTCTGGAACTCGGAAACTTACAATACCATTATAAACCCAAGTAACCAAAAGGTCTCACCAGATAATCAAGTGATCGTCATTTGACGCACTTGTCTCGACAGTGCTTGTCGCAAAAGTTGTAATCATGACAGCAAAAGTACAGTAATGTTAACTTTTAATGATAGTTTTGCCATGTGTGTGAGATTAAAATAACAGCAGAAAGACTACTTCTTTTTAGAATTTAATTCCACATTCCAGTGACGTCAAAACGACGGAAAACGGACAAGACAATTTTTGAAAACAATCTTCCTTCTTAATCTTATTTTTCGTTACACTTTTTCTTTTGCCAAGAATCGAGTTCTTCAAGAAACATATGTTCTCATTTTATATAGTCAACTATAATATAATTCGAAACTTCAATAATCAAATTTAAACAATTATTTCACTTATCTTGATCTAATTGTTTTATTTAAAGTTATAAATTATATTTATTATTTGGAAAATATTTTTTAAATTTTTTCTCGCTCAAAATAATTAAAATTAAAAGGTAATCTAAGATTGCTAATACTGAACTCTCGAAATCTTAATTTGTTTGTTCAATATGAAATGCATGAAAAAATGTCATCATGACATCAAAGTACACTGAAAACTAACATATTTTTTGGATTCTACATGATGCAGCTGATCTGCAGCGACACCTATTAGTGGAGACATTAGTTTTACTTGTTTTTAACGCCTGACTCCTAAGCATTAATATTAGCCAACCAAAGTATTTATTTCCACATAAAAAACTTTTGTGGATCGTGCTTCTTCTTGTCGCGACAGTTTTACTTGGGAAAGTATATTGCAGTACTACCAACGACATAAAATGTAAACCGAAGAAGTCTTGACAATGTTTGGGAACAGAACTAGACTTGTACTCGGCTCAATTCGATTTTTTAGCTCAATTTGAAATTTGAATGATGGGGAACATTCTAGTTTTCATGAAAATACATATTGGTACGAGAGAATTACACTCATAGAAGAGATTATGAATGAACACATCCCATGAGGCCCCTTCCAAAATTTAGTGATTTCTTATCCACAAGTATGCAGAAAAACTAATCCCCATTGGTTCAAAGAATCCAGCTTGTTTCTGATTGGCTCAATTATCAGCTGTTCATCAGGTGATCGCTATTTTGTTGTTTATGAATAGGTTTCCAAAGTCCAGTAATAGGTTCTATATATTCATTTTTTTTCGACTCTGTTCATAATATAGAAGTTTTATACATATATGAATTCGATGAATAAATTTAAATATATGACAACCCATGTTTGTATATAACAATTATATTTTGGTATTATAAACAAATATATAGATTATAGCTACTTCTTTGAGAGTACCTATATAATTTGTACAGTATATAATGTGTTTTTGTCAGTTCCCCTATTTGGTCGACTTTCGAATTTCAAAAATGACCCCCAACTCAATTCGTTTTCAAAACCATTTTTTATGAAAATCTGATAAGAAATGCTTTGCTACAAAACACTTTTCTGATACCCTACCCGGTTTGGAGATTTAAGAGGGTTTACAAAAAAAATCTTATCTCGGGAACGAATAGAAATACGTTTATCTCGGAAATCTGAAATTGGCACATAATTAAATATACTTTCCTTACTTCATCATTGTGAGAAAACGAAAGGATATCTTTCTTATGGAGTCACTTATAGTGTAGGTTATTCCTTCAGAATATTTCAATCTCCTGTTGTTATCCGGTTCGGATTTTTTGTTAATGTCTATGGTAGATGGGCTATGATCTCAGTAAACTATTTTAAAGAAGATCGCGAAATTATCTTGTTGATATTTTCAAACTTTTTCATATCATGGATGAAGTTTATATCGTTGTTTTGCGATTGTATACAATCGTACCAATATGAATGTATACGAAAACAACGAATCTGCATATGTCTCCTAAAAGTACTACTTTCTCAATTTAAGCTTTGGTTCATTTCTGAATAGATACATTTTCAAGGAATAAATAGCTCTCAGCATTAATTTTTCTCTTGATGTGCATCCAAGTGGTGATACTAAGGCTAATTCTAGAAGTTCTTTGTAATCATACGAACTGGTTCCCTTTTTAATTGATATTGTATATCGACCACATTGTTGATATTAAAATATTTCTCAAAATTCTGTTTGGTTTTCGTAGCTGCTGAACTCCTATCAAAGTATGGTTAACTGTTACTTTTATTAATTATGTGCTGATCCCATTTTCTTTTGAAATCCACATATTGCTGAGTATCTGGTGCATTCATTATCCTTATTATTCCTATTTTGGGTAAATATATATAAAGATCGACAGAGAAAGAATAGAATGACTTTTGTCGGGATTTTTCCTTCTGGTTCCTTTCCTTGGTCTGTTTGTAGTTAGGGTGTAATGATTCTCAGGAAACCACACGCTGCATATGGTCGTCTTCACATCAGTCATAATTATATATGTCCATATTGTTCATTGTTCCGAGGACAATAAGGAACTCTAAGTGGAGAAAGTTCGAATTAATTGCCTCGAAACACTTATTTTGCTTTTCATAATTGGAGTTTAGTTTTGATTTGTTAATGGGTTTTTATTTGTGATATGGTTTTTTTAATAATTTAGTGAAACTGGTAAAAATTATTATATTTCAGTCATACAACTACAATTTCCATTCATATAATTCGCAAAAGAACAATCATTGACTCTATGTAATTTACTTAAGTTATATGACTATCAATAAAGTAAATTAGGTCATTTACAAATTGTTCAATTGTTTAAAATGATTTCATTGTGTCGATGATATCTTTTATATCCAAGTTATATATACACCATGAACAATAACCATAAAATCAAAGACAACCACCATATTTTTATTCACGTAATACGTAGCTTTTATTATTAAATTTTAGCACCAAACAAACAAAACCCCTCATAAAATAGGAACTTATTCTACATTTGTAGAACACGACATTAGATATAAGAAGACATGCCAAGCGCTGCGGTAGCAGTAGGTAGTAGCCTTCAGCATACAAAGAATTATGAACTTTCCTCACACGAACATATACTTTACCATTACTACTCCAGTTCAGTTACCATCCACCTTCCAAGTACTTCTCATATAAAACCACTATTTCGGACTGTCTCAAATTCGGACAAAACTCAGCATTTTTATAATCTAGTTTATAACTCTTCTGTTAACAAGAACACTTCCTAAAATTACTTTTATTGATTCAGTATCACATTATTGATGTATTCGATATCCAAACAAGTTGTGAGAATGTAGTATTTATCATACGTACTATCTAATATAAAGAAATATATCATAAACCCAAAGATGCCTTGAAGATTTTAACTAAATCGCATTGGTTGATGCAGGTGCTAACACTGAGTTTGATCCTCAGTGAATACGTCAGAATTATACGCGTACCTCTAGGGTATTATAGAAACGCGTTAAAATTTGAAAATTGTAACTAACCGATCTGAAGAAATCATTATAGTTACTTGCAACATCCTTAGAATAATACCATATCAATACGTTTAGCGTTATTGTCAATGATGTTCCACCTTATCTAATTTCTGTAATTTGTTTGAGATATGATTAACAATATTCAAGATATTTCAAGGTCTTCAACACCGAAATGAATTATCATAAACCTCCTTAATACTTTGCGTTCATGTATTTCCATTCAAGCTTAAGCTACCAATAGTATACATCTACAACTACTGTTCTGAAAGAAGCGTCATGCTTGCTTGATATAGAATCTAAAAAAAACCTGCAGGAAACCCCCTTATGTTTTCTGATAAAATACTTGATGTTTCTATTCTCAGTTATGTTATCATTAGCATGAATCAATGTATTGTCATGAACATACATAGCTTTCTTTAAATCAGGCGCTACATTAATTAATGTACTTCACGCTTCTTGTTCTTGCTAACGTTTGTATTATGAATACTGTCCTAAATAGTAGTATCTGTATAAAGTTGTGATGAGAGAGGTGATGAGTATCAGTATCCTGCGTAGCTAGTACACAATACGTATCCTGGTATACATAGTCTTCCTGTATTATTGAAAGTCTAACAGTAATAAGTTTGAAGGTTTACATTATTTTCTGAATTTGAACAACACAAACAAATAAATTAAGACTACACAATAAAATATATATTGATTAGTATTTAGTTATTGTATATCTTCAATATCCCTTCTCAATGCTAAAGGCTCCAATACCAATCGCTTCTCTACAATAAGAATGCTTGATACGACTCTACGGCTTCGTCATAATATCATCAACCATCTCATCTGTCTAACAATACTTTATTTCGCTATTGGTGATCATTGTCACTCACAATGTTCAAACGGAGATCCTTCATATTGTTCAGAAACTTAAGAATTCTTCTTGTTTCAACTAAGTCCAGTTGACTGTGCGCACTTACTGTTCATCCAAGGATTGTTACTGCGGCAGCAATATCTGGTCCGTCAAATACAGGAACGAAATAATAATCTTGCAGCACTCATTGTTGCTTGGTAACTTCTTCTTACCATCTGGAGGTACTTTGATCCATGGGTATTTTAGAGATCTTGGCGTCCTTCATACAATATTCCATCAGTATTTTGGTAATGTAGTTCCTCTGATGAATAAAGTAGGTTTCATGATTTACATCGATTTTTTCTTCAATGCCAGGAACATCACCTTCGGAAGTTTCATCATCGTTAAATTCATTTGCCTTCTTCAGCTTCCTTGAAACCGAATTCTTGAGCATCTGAATTGTCGNGTAATGTAGTTCCTCTGATGAATAAAGTAGGTTTCATGATTTACATCGATTTTTTCTTCAATGCCAGGAACATCACCTTCGGAAGTTTCATCATCGTTAAATTCATTTGCCTTCTTCAGCTTCCTTGAAACCGAATTCTTGAGCATCTGAATTGTCGAGAACACACTCAGAGAAGAGTGGTACATCTGTCTGTCTGTCTGTCTGTTTGTTTTTT
>JXPG01017930.1:2765-13336 GCA_001015175.1 Megaselia abdita
AAAAAAAAAAAAAAATATTAAATATTAAAAAAAAAGATACCTAAGAAACATTCTTCTTCTGATTATTCTTGAACATCTGGGATTCATGTGGGAAGTTATTCAACAATGACTTAAACTATAAATATATAGAGTGGTGATCGGCTAAGATATTCTGGAGTTTCATGCTAGAGGATTTCACTCCAAGACAACTGTTCGAACGATGGACCAAGACCAGATGGCCAAGACATACCAGACGATTCCGACATTCTTTCTTTTTTTGTTTATTTTTATTGTAGAATGAAGATGCTCAGATAAAGGATCTTTAACTTGATTGGAATGTGTTGTTGAATTTGTTCTTGACAATAGTTGACCAAGAGTAGACTTTTGCTAAAATTTCCATTCCTATATCTTGAAGTACCTCAACTGGCTCTTACACTTTTTAAAACTCAGGAAATTCACAAACCAAAAACCAAGGATAGAGTTTATTGTTCAATTGCTAGAAAATTGTTGCTAGTGATATGGATATTTTATCGAAGACGTTCAGTCGTAGATTATAATTTTATAAAGAAATATTTGTCGACGATACCTCACATATATTCTTTTAGTGGAAGCCCAAACAGTTCTTTTGTGGCGAGGGAGATGTGATTGAATACAAATCTCCTCATCCTCAAAGTAGTAGTGAAACTTGAAGTCGCTGAAAACTAAAGCCATACCATCACAGTATAAGCTTAAGAATAAGTGATCCAGAAAAAAGCCTTGCAGAAACCCACATGAGTTTATAATCTCCGACGATTGACTACCACTACTAAAAATGATTGAGTTACGATTGCTAAGATAGCTCCTCAGTTGTGCAGGACTTCTTCTTATTCTTCGACATGATATGACCATATTATTGTATTGACTCTTTAGTAAGAACGCCGTTAAAGTTGCATATTGGCTGATAAAAAACACGCAACGCAAAAAGACTTATTTTTTTAAGCACAGCTGAAATCTTCCGACTTCCAACTAAAGATAGTTTCTCTTTTTCATATCAAAATTCTGTTTGTTGAGTTTCTCAGAAGAAGAAGAAGAAGTATCACTGCAAAAACAGACAAACACTGCAGACCTAGACTTAATTCCTTTTACACAATATTATCTCTTGAGATGTGATGTATTTTAAAGTTTGAAATTTCATACTTTATCAACTCTTCAATGGTAGAATTTCTTCTACAATTTTAGTTTTTACACTGATATTCATTATAGGTGTGAATAGTGTGAGAGAGAATCTATATAAGATTACTAAACCCTCATTAAATTGAACGTAATGTTCTAATTAAATCATTCAAAATGAAAACATTATTTTGTCAACTAAAAGAAAGCAACGACAAGGGTGGGACTAACCCACAGCCTTTGTCTGTCTAGGGCACTGCTCTATCTACTAACTATAGCAATAGTCTCCTGCGAATCATAGCTTAAGTCACTACAATCTTAACAAGATTTCACTACAATTCTTAACAAGATTTCATGTTACTATTACCATTGAATGTAAATTTTAACTAACAACCTGTATCTTCAAACATCTGCTTGTCTTGTCCTTCAATTTGTACATCGATTGTTCTTTCTTAAATCTCGAAGCTTTCATTTTTCAATATCCTTCCTTTTATTTCAGATTCTCTGTTTCCTCCCGCTTATTTCTGTTTCATCGTCAATAATTCTAATGAATATGGGTAGTGCTCGTTACCTTGGAGGAGATTTTACCCTTCCTTTTGTTCTGCCTGCGGCACTTGTTCTCAAATCCTTTTGGATTACACGTGTCGGGTGAGATTTTTTTTGGAAAATATGATGAATGAACAAATGAGACTCAAATAAAATCATGTGTCTTAAATGAAAATATTGGTTTGCGTCCTAAATATATCTGCTTAGCTAAGACAATAACTTTTTTAGGCTAAAATTAGGAGCTTCAGATCTCGTTTCTCAAAAATATGATCGGGTAATCCATCAATAAATTATTCATATAAATTTTCCCTATGAAAACAATAATACAAAAACCTTACAAACTCCTTCAATCCCCTCAACCAACATAGTAGACATAAAAGAATGTCTAAAAATAACATGCTTTTAGGTGTTGCTATTTTGTGGCTCTGGGTCAAATATTGATTTTATTTTAATTTTTATTCATATCTGTTTTTAATTTAAATGAATATTTATGTTCTTCCACACATATTTTATTTTATGTACGTTGTTGCTTTTGCCGTTGCTGTCTTTCCTTTAATTTATCTTCTTATCCTTTTCCCATTTCCCCGAAAATATCCTCTGCTGTCTGTTAGCCTTGCTGCTTTCATTTGGTGTAATTAAATTTATACCTTTTTTATATCCTTTCTACATATATATATATATATATATATATATATATATATATATGGTTGTATTTATCTTTGTTATATACTTTTAAACTGTTGGTAGTAACTGTTGGTTCATCTTCTGTTACTTTCTGTGTTCTGTTCTATTTTATATGTTAGTGAAATGGATTTGTAATAAAAGAGGCGTGTGGCATTTTTATCATACTTTCGGAATATATATGTGTAACTTGAAGGGATTTCATCCTTGTTTCCTTTCTGTTTCTGGTTCTCGTGCTTTATTGATTTTTTTATTGGTTATAGTTAAGATGTCTGACTAGTCGTTGGATTTTTAATAGTTTTTTTTCTTTTCTGTAGCTCCTAGGGATAGACTTATATTGTGGTTTTTGTCTAAGATAAATTGGTTGGGAATTACTTTAATTTGCTTTTAATTTTCAAAAGGCAGAAGCTGTTATTTTAATTTTAATTTAGTCTTTTGAAATTGCACTTCAATGAAGCTTTGATTATATTTACTAAATTGATTTCCTTCGCGAGCACCTAGTTGTAGACTTAAATCGTGGTTTTTGTCTTCACTAAATTAGTATGAAAAAGCACCGCCAAATACCCAACCAACTATCAAATTAGTAAATAAAAATTAACTATTCAATTGAATTGTAAAAAAAAGTCCCTATCATGAGAATCATAAAATCAATAACCATTTTGAGTACNATAAAGAAATGATAATATTTTATCATTTGATCTACAAGAAAATTAGGGGATNTTTCGACGAAAAAATTATCATTTTTTACTGTCGGCCTAGAACAAGTTTACAACAATATTTTTTTCTGTGTAGTAAATGAAAATTAACTATTCCATTGAATTGTAAAAAAAGTCCCTATCATAAGAATCATAAAATCAATAACCATTTTGAGTACTTAGCCGGTAATGACTCGTGAATGACCTCAATCAATTTATGTCCTTGACTGCCATAGAAAAAATATGTAAATATTCAAAGTTAATGACCCGTTTTAGATTATGAAAGTTTTCAAAAGGCAAGTAGGAAGTTCCTTATTCAAGAAAATATCAGAAAAAGGAGCGGATACATGTCATTTACAATTTCATTTTCTATTCAAAGCTCCCAGCTATTGTGTTCATGATAAGGATACTCTTATTCTTTCTTTCTAAAGGAAAAATAAAATCACAGACTACGTCAACATGCTACCAAGAATGGCCAATGAAAATATACTCACTAAACTATACCAACCCGACACCGCACCGTCGTCATTCAAAACGCTTAATAATATTCATGGAAAACAGTTTCCATTCCATTTGGGTTCCAAAGTGTCTCGTTCAAGAGTTTTCCACCCCTTTTGCTTTTTTTGATGTGATCCATTGAACGTTGAAGTGC
The DNA here is from genome assembly GCA_001015175.1 of Megaselia abdita. Lineage (NCBI taxonomy): Eukaryota > Metazoa > Arthropoda > Insecta > Diptera > Phoridae > Megaselia > Megaselia abdita. The sequence continues at coordinate 6,468 of JXPG01017930.1, forward strand.
CTGGGGTCAACCACTAGAGAAATGGAATCATAAAAGCGAACGTTTTTATTAACCTTATATTGGAAAAGGTTTTCCTTTTCCATCGGAATTTCATTCATTTCATAGTGTGAGTTGGTTTCCTGTCTCTAAGAGTTTCAATTTTATTTCACACAATTTGCGGTTGCTTTTGAAATTATGTTATGCTGTAACTTTCAACTATATCAGCAACAATTTTTAAACTTTTTCAGAGAGATTTTTTACTTTCGATTCTCTTGGAAAACTGATTATTGGACTTGAATATTTTCAGACAAGTGATTACCATATTTATGTTTCCTTGACTATGAAAGCAAATTGATTTCAAGTGGAAGTTAATTGAGAAATGAGAGATGATTCATTTAATCGGAAAATTGGAATTGAAAGGATGAAGGAATATGAAATGAAACTATTTTCAAATAAACTAATTTTCAATTTATTTCAATTGCAAAATAAAACAACTTTTAAAAAATTAAAATGTCCTTAAATTTATGTATTTTTTTAAATAAGTTTTTGAAATATGTTAAATGAAAAATTAATTTTATAGAAAGTAATTTTAAATTGACAATGTTAGAATTTAGGGCAAATTAAAAAGTAAGTGAAAATACTATTAAAAAAAATTGTATTTGAGTTAGGAGGTTTCTACTGAAGTCGTTGAAACTCCTAAAAAATATCCTTTTCATGTTTGTAAAGCTAAGAATTGTACGGTATGATTCCTATGGGTGTCCTTGAAGGATTCTTTCTTAATGTTTAACTCGAGTCGGTAAAATGTTCTACTTTTGTCTTTCAATTGAAGGATTTCTACTCGACCTAGTAAAATTCGAAGGATTCCTATAGAATTTCTAACTGAAGTCGGAAAATGTCCTTCTTTTGTCGAAGAATTCCGTCTTTTAATTAAAGGATTCCTTTTCGTTCTATTAAAACTCGAAGGCTTCCTATTGAATTTCATACTTGAGTCGAAAAATGTCCTGCTTTTGTCGAACAATTCTGAGTTTTAGTATAACTCAAAGGATTCCTATTGAATTTCATACTTTTGTCGAACAATTAAAGAGTTCCTTCTAGACCTAGTAAAACTCGAAGAATTCCTATAGATTCCTACTTGAGTTGGAAAATGTCCTACTTTTGTCGAACTATTCTGTCTTTTAATAAAACTCAAAGGATTCCTACAGAAATTCAAGCTCGAGTCTTTTAGTAAAACTCGAAGGATTCCTTTAGAATTTCTAACACGAGTCGGAAAATGTCCTTCTTTTGTCGAAGAATTCCGTCTTTTAATTAAAGGATTCCTTTTCGTTCTAGTAAAACTCGAAGGCTTCCTATTGAATTTCATACTTGAGTCGAAAAATGTCCTGCTTTTGTCGAACAATTCTGAGTTTTAGTATAACTCAAAGGATTCCTATTGAATTTCATACTTTTGTCGAACAATTAAAGAGTTCCTTCTAGACCTAGTAAAACTCGAAGAATTCCTATAGATTCCTACTTGAGTTGGAAAATGTCCTACTTTTGTCGAACTATTCTGTCTTTTAATAAAACTCAAAGGATTCCTACAGAAATTCAAGCTCGAGTCTTTTAGTAAAACTCGAAGGATTCCTTTAGAATTTCTAACACGAGTCGGAAAATGTCCTTCTTTTGTCGAAGAATTCCGTCTTTTAATTAAAGGATTCCTTTTCGTTCTAGTAAAACTCGAAGGATTCCTATAGAATTTCCTACTTGAGTCGGAAAATTTCCTACTTTTGTCGAACGATTCTGTCTTTTAATTGAATCATTCCTTTTCGTTCTAGTAAAGCTCGAAAGATTCCTATTGAATTTCATACTTGAGTCGAAAAATTTCCTACTTTTGTCGAACAATTCTGTCTTTTAGTATAACTCAAAGGATTCCTATTGAATTTCCTACTTGAGTCGGAAAATTTCCTACTTTTGCCGAACGATTCTGTCTTTTAATTGAAGGATTCCTTCCCGACCAAGTAATACTCGAAGGATTCCTATAGAATTTCCTACTTGAGTTGGGAAATTTCCTACTTTTGTAGAACAAGTCTATCTTTTAATTGAAGGATTCCTTTTCGTTCTAGTAAAGCTCGAAAGATTCTTATAGAAATTCTAACCCGAGTCGGAAAATCTCCTACTTTTGTCGAACAATTCTGTCTTTCAATTGAAGAATTCCTTCTCGACCAAGTAAAATTCGAAGGATTCCTATAGAAATTATAACTGAAGTCGGAAAAACTCTTACTTTTGTCGAACAATTATATATTTTAATCGAAGGATTTCGTCTCGACATATATTTATATAGAATTTCTAACACGAGTAGGAAAATGTCCTACTTTTGTCGAACATTTAAAGAATTCCTTCTCGACCTGGTAAAACTCTAAAGATTCCTATAGAATTTCCTACTTGAGTCGAAGAATTATGTCTTTTAATTGAAGGATTCCTTTTCGTTCTAGTAAAGCTCGAAAGATTCTTATAGAAATTCTAACCCGAGTCGGAAAAAATCCTACTTTTGACGAACAGTTCAGTCTTTTAATTGAAGGATTCTTACTCGACCTATGGATTACTTAATCGAGTTTAAAGATTTTCTACTTTTGTCGAACGATTCTGTCTTTTAGTAACATTTGAAGGATTCCTATAGAATTTCCTACTTGTGTCGGAAAATTTCCTACTTTTGTCGAACGATTCTGTCTTTTAATTGAAGCATTCCTTTTCGTTCTAGTAAAGCTCGAAAGATTCCTATTGAATTTCTAACACGAGTAGGAAAATCTTCTACTTTTGTCGAACGATTCTGTCTTTCAATTGAAGAATTCCTTCTCGACCAAGTAAAATTCGAAGGATTCCTATAGAAATTATAACTGAAGTCGGAAAAACTCTTACTTTTGTCGAACAATTATATCTTTTAATCGAAGGATTTCGTCTCGACATATATTCATATAGAATTTCTAACACGAGTAGGAAAATTTCCTACTTTTGTCGAAGAATTCTATTTTTGAATTGAAGGATTCCTATAAAATTTCCTACTTTAATTATAGGATTCCTTTTCGTTCTAGTAAAGCTCGAAAGATTCTTATAGAAATTCTAACCCGAGTCGGAAAATCTCCTACTTTTGACGAACAGTTCAGTCTTTTANATCTTTCAATTGAAGGATTCCTTCTCGACCAAGTAAAATTCGAAGGATTCCTATAGAATTTCTAACACGAAAAGGAAAATGTCATACTTTTGTCGAACAATTCTGTCTTTCAATTGAAGAATTCCTTCTCGAACAAGTAAAATTCGAAGGATTCCTATAGAAATTATAACTGAATTCGGGAAAACTCTTACTTTTGTCGAACAATTATTACGATTCGTTCTTTTAATTGAAGGACTCCTTCTCGACCTCGAAGGATTCTTATAGTATTTCCTACTTGAGTCGGAAATTATCGAACAATTATGACGTTTAATTGAAGGATTCGTACTCGACCTAGTAAAACTCGAAGGATTCGTATAGAATTTCCTACTTGAGTCAAAAAATCTCCTACTTTTATTGAATAATTCTGTCTTTTAATTAAAGGATTACTTCTCGACTTTCTAACTCGAGTCGGAAAATTTCCTACTTCTGTCGAACAATTGAAGGACTCCTTCTCAACCTAGAATCACTCGAAGGATTCTTATAGTATTTCCTACTCGAGTCGGTAAATCTCCTACTTTAGTCCAAAAATTCCTACAAAATTATAATGCTCATAAAAAAATTAAAAAACCTTCAGCCTTAGTAATAAATTTTAATCCTTAACTCTCATTCTGGAATTGCTTTGCATACTTTATATATTAGCTTAGAAAATCCATTGATAAAGATGTGGGTGTTAGCATTGTTTCTATGAAATAAGAATTGAATAGTTTTTGAAGGTCAATACTCAGGAATCTCCAAGGCATCTAGATTTGATTTTACTGTGGGTTTTTATAATTAGAATCCTTTCAAAAGGAGTGGGAGAAAGGATGAGGATTTACTCTTCAACATTTAATTATTCTGGATAATTCTAACACAAGACTTCTCTATCGTTCTCTATCCTTCCAACATGAAAGAAAACTTTCATCTTTAAACTGAAACTAAACTAAACTTAATATTTTTATATTTTGGCGATTTACTTTTATTATCCCCCTTTGACAAGAAACTTGAATGCTAAGTAAGAATGCTATGAAACACTCGTATCCCTGACCTTTTGAAATGAGAAAAATCAGTGGCATGGCATGGCATCCAATAGCTTGAAGAACCCTCATATTAATTGAACCTCCTCTCCACTCTATTTTAACACAATTTATCCTGAAACATTGTCGTTTCGTTGCTGTTGACGGTTCGGTCGGTTGGTCGTCCATCGTAATGTGTTTACCCTCTTGTCTTTTTATGATATGCACTTTAAAAGTTATTTATTCCATTCCCAACAACAAAAACATAAAAGTGTCCTAATTTCCAGGACTCCATTCTACATTCTTTACTATATCTACTCTACGTCTACCGTCTACGTCCTCGTCCACAGTAGTCGTTTTGTTCCAACATTCCACAGCTTTTATTTTACGATCTATTTATAATTTTATTAGAACTGATGCAATAAAAGGAGGAATAGAATATGGAAGTCGATTCCATTTGAATCTCCTCCTCTTACTCCTGCTGTTCAGATAATAAAATTTATGACAGGAGGAAGCTTTCGATAACGACGAATGCTTAACATGTCAACGGAATTGGAATACATTGTTGGAGGTGGAATTTCGAATTATGAAATGAAAGAAGTGTTGAATGGGAAAAGTGTGCAATATACGCATAATATGTGGAATTTTCGTGTGCGTTTATTGGTTATACGCGACAATGTCGTTATTAATTGTTTGGGATTTGGTGTTTATTTGTTAATTGTCGTTGAAAGTTAGTTAAGTTAGATTCAATTGATGGCGTTGGTTTACTGTAGTTATACTTTTAAAGGACCGAAACCAAACAAGAAATATACTCAAAATGTTTAATGTGTTCAGTTTCGCTTTTAATTTCTTCTAATTCTTCATTCATTCAGTGAAAATTAGACAAATCAAATAAAAACTAGCAAAATTAAATTAATAATGAAAAGTTAAGACTTTAAAATAAAATACTGTGCTAATACAATATCCAAATTCCTTCAGAATAACACTATAAATATTTAGAAAGGAACCAGGAAATATTTGAATTATTTTCATAGCATTTTTGGAGGTCCATCTCAATAAATACCATACAAAAATATTAAAAAAAAGAAATCAAATAAAATATATAGAAAATAGAAATAATTAAAAAATATTTAAAATAATAAAAATTCATATATAAAAAATAGTTAGTCATGACTATCTGTCTGTTTAAATGTATATTCTAGTTCTAAAATACTCTGTAATTTTTACGGTTACTGTTTTCTTCTAGAAATTACTTAATCTTAAGATTACTGAAATAGATATATTAAATTACTATTAACTTTCAAAAAATAATTATAACATTCACACTTTTTTGAAACCGATTTTTTATTAAATGCAAAATCAAGGAAATTTGTATCGTTAAAATAATTAACTTTTAATGAATAATATAAGTAAAAGTTGATAAGAAAAAAAATATTAGTAAATGTATTTAAAATGTATTAAATTTATCAACATAATTTATGATTTTTATTGAGTTCTTGTTTTTTTTTTTTTTTTTTTTTTTTGTAGTGAGTTACTACACTACCTGTACCTGTTTTTAGATCACTATTTTTTTTTAGATTATTTTAGATTTTTTGTAGGCGAGCAACGTTTTTTTTTTGTATTAGTATCTCATGGTCGGGTATATATAATAGACTAGCGCGTCCAGCTTTTCTAAGCAATACAAGAAAATATTTTTTAATTTTTTTTTAGATCATCTAAAAACGACCGCTCGGACCAATGAAAAACTGACAGATAAGATTTGAAGGGGTAATTTTACTTTAAAAAAATAAAAACAATATTTTTTGTATCTAAAAGTTTGCAGATACTCATTTTGAGTCAAGAAAACCAAACAATAGATACTTTTTCGAAAATGTTCATGAAAAGTATCTGATATTTGGTTTTCAACACTCGATAGCTACCTTAGAATGTTTCTACATAAAAAAACTTTTTTTTTTTAAAATCATCCAAAAACGATCCCTCGGACCAAATCTGACCAGTGAAAAACTGACAGATAAGATTGGAATGGTAATTTTTCTTTAAAAAATAAAAGTTTTTAGATACTAATTTTAAGTCAAGAAAACCAAAAAATAGATACTTTTTCGAAAATATTATGAAAAGTATATGAAAAATGTAAATTTTAATATCAAAATTTTTTGTTCTGGGATAAAATATTGACAATTTTTCTACAACTTTTCGAAAATGTTCATGAAAAGTATCTGATATTTGGTTTTCAACACTCGATAGCTACCTTAGAATGTTTCTACATAAAAAAACTTATTTTTTTTGAATCATCTAAACACAACCCATCGGACCAAATCTGACCAGTGAAAAACTGACAGATAAGATTTGAAGGGGTGATTTTACATTAAAAAAATAAAAACAATGTTTTTTGTATCTAAAAGTTTTTAGATACTCATTTTGAGTCAAGAAAACCAAACAATAGATACTTTTTCGAAAATGTTCATGAAAAGTATCTGATATTTGGTTTTCAACACTCGATAGCTACCTTAGAATGTTTCTACATAAAAAAACTTATTTTTTTTGAATCATCTAAACACGACCCATCGGACCAAATCTGACCAGTGAAAAACTGACATATAAGATTTGAAGGGGTAATTTTACATTAAAAAAATAAAAACAATATTTTTTGTATCTAAAAGTTTTTTATTTAATTTTTTTAGTCATTTTGAGTCAAGAAACCCAAACAATAGATA
>JXPG01017935.1:1318-11986 GCA_001015175.1 Megaselia abdita
GTGTGCACTGAGGATCGAACTCAGAATCGTCAGACTGGAAGGCGAGAGTGCTAGCACCTACACCAACCAACTACCTATTGAATAGGTATTCTAGAATATCTACACTATAATTTAAAACTTCTACAATTCTCCTCCAAGCAGTGTTCAAAAGGTATAGAAAACCTCTTGGCGCGGTTTTCAAAAAATTTTGCTCCTTGGGCTGTTTTTGGTTTGAAGCAATGCGTTAATTGTGTAACGATATTATGCTATAGCTGATTGGATCTTGTGTGATGTCATGGCTTTAATGGTTGGTATGATGTCACTTGAGCGTGCCCTGTTTCGCAATCATCTCAGTATGAGATATTTAAATTGAGTTGTTTATGGTCACATCTTTTTGACAAGGAGAGAACGAGATATTTTGGAATGTCTCTAGTGAACCTTTTTACCGATTCTATGTAACTGTTATTTATTGGGTGTTTTAGAATTTGTCGGTTGTTATTTTTCGGGTAGCATTTCTTCAAAAGGAAGCGTTTTAAGGCGTTAACGAGCTTGGTTGTCGTCACGTTTGCCATCCCTGCTCAGGCTTGTTCTGAGATCTCAGATTTATTAAGAGGTCAAACATGTCAACCGTTTAAGATTTCGACCCACGGGGGTTAGCCTTTTAGCCATTCCATTACCCAAGCACCAAAAGGGTATTCAAAGATTCTATTACTTTTAGCGGTGCACAATACCTCTTCAAGCATTCTACAAACATACTTAAAGAGGTATTTCATGACGTCTTTTTTGAAATTCTTCTTAAAGAGGTATTCTAGAAGCATAAAACGTAATGTATTCCTGAGTAGATCAGAATACGTATATTCTACAAATCACTAATGCTCCTTGGGTACATGCATGAATATATCCTTTAGGAATCCAACAGTTCAACCCCGGGGTTTGTATTTATAATAATATATATGATTCTTTCAGTAACCGAATGATTTGTTGACTTTCATGGCAGAGATATGGTGTTTATGAATTTCTTTAATTCAATATGTACTGTTTTATTATATCTTAAAAAACATAAATTACCTAATAATCGGTATATATTTCTATTTTCGAACAATATATATTTACCACCACAAGCCAAAGCCTGATCCAAAAAAATATAAGCCACACAGTCGGCTAACCACCGCGCCACCCAAAATTATAGACGGCTAACATGTCTAAGCAGCAGGCGAATTTCATCCCAACCGACTGACATACAATTGCACAAGCTGGCCATTTCATAAACATGAGGCCACCAAACACACACAAATATTGCATTTTTAGATTTTAGTGAAAATATTGCGTTTCCTTTTAGAAAAGCAAATGTAAAATCGTGAATTTTAGTGGGAAAAGTGTGAAAAAATATTGAAAAAATAAGGAATAAATACAAGGAAACATTTTCAGCCGTTTTTGACGGCCCCACGTAGACAAAGAGAAGGATTTTGTTGTGGAACTTTCTCGTCGACAAAATGATGAATTTTGGCGTTGGGGAGTTCCGAAAGATGGAATCGTATTCATCACCGAAATCTTCGCCTAGAGGTGGACGTTCACCAGTCGTTTCCAGGCAGGATTCATCAGGAACGCTGAAAACAACAATTTCTCTAGGAAAAAACCCAACCATCGTTCACTCCGGACCGTTTTATTTAATGAAGGAACCGTCAGGTGGGTTTTTGTTTTTGCTTTTAATTTGTGATTCAGAGGAAATGTAAATGTTCGATGCATTTCGATTTCGACTCACTGCGTATTTCTGTGATTTTCCAGGTTGGGGGGATTTTTCATAGTAAAATTATGTTTTTTTTGTTGTTCTTTAACTTCGAGAAATGTTGGTTTTGATAAAAGACTGACTACAAAGCTGTTTGTTTCTTTAAAAATTACTGACGTCACTAAGACTTTTCTAAGCAATATTGAAAAACAGTAACAGATTTTTCAAGAGAGAGTTTTTTCTAAATATTTTTAAGAAAATTCGTTGACCTTCAGAGACGAACCAGCGAAGCAAACTTGTTCCCAAAATAGTTTTAGATTTTTGTGTTCTTGAAGATTTTTGAGAATTAATATTCTGGAAAAATACTTAGAAGATCAATAATTAAAAGCAATTTTTATTATTTTCTTTGTAAACTTTACTATTTTTATAGTATTCACAACTATTCGATAGTAAATTTAACTGTTTTTTGTACTATTAAGAATAGTACTATTAAGACTTAAACTTAGAAAAGATTATTTTATAATTTGAATATATAGCTATAAGTTCAGGCAGACCCAGTGAACATTCGCCTTATTAAGAGAGGCATAGTCATCCAAATTCATAACATCAATCCAAACAATATCCAAAATTAAAACATTTCTGTAGAATCTACAAAATGTTGTTTTAAACTCTTTTTCCAAAAACTTGTACACAATATGAGAGATATATTTACCCCTAAGCTTCAGATTTATTAATATCTTAGAATTGCAATTAACTTTCCATACAAAAGAATTGCTTACTAGTATTATAATTGAGCATTATCCCTTTGGTGTCTAAAATACAGATTTTCCTTGGAATTTAAATGAGAACATTTCTGAATATTCTTGATGATGGTACCTTTAGTTTTCATTGCTTATAGTTGTTGATCTCAAATGCCAAAAAATCGAATTATTGCTTAGAATTCCCACAAATAACTTTTCGCTGGTGCTAGGACTTCTGCCTTCAACTCTGACGAGTTCAATCCCCAGTGCACTCGTCACGAGTTTTTCTTTAAGAATTTAGCTTCGTATGAGATTTTTTTCAGTGTAAGAAGGAAAAGCCGATGTCGAAAAGATGTTACTTAAGTCTTGTGAAGCTAAATTTCATAGTTTTTCTAGTATCACTGATATACCTTGAGCTATTTCTTTTGTTATAAATGAATAACTCTCTTATATTTTTACAAAAAAATTATTTTTTTTTAATATGGGTTACGACTTATTATATAATAGCATTTGTGTCTCTAGAATTGTGTCCCAGTTCTCCTAAAAACGAAAATAGTTCAAAGGAATTTTATACATGGGTTTTTGTCAAACTGTAGAGATTTTAAAATATTTTTAAGATTTCAAGAAATAGTATATTTAAAGTAGTATATTTAAAGATGGGAAACAAAACAAATTTTAAATTGTTATATTCATTAAAACCGTTTTCACTATATTAAACATTTTAAATATATTAAACATTGGGTAAATGGGCATCGAAATTTTACCTATTTACTTAGGGTGATATAACTTATCCATATTTATAATCTTCATTTTTTCTTTTAAATCTGAACTATCTACATTAATAATTTCTGAACTTTTTATTCATAAAAAGTGTAATATTTTCTTTGAGCTATCCTTATTGATCAAAGTATTTTCAACTTTGAAAATATTTCCTTTTTTATTTAAATCTATCTAGTACTTTAAAGTGTTTTTTTTTATGGATTTTAAGAGAAAATTCTCGTTTTAAATACTTCTTTTTAGAATATTAAAACAAAAAACTTTGATATTTTAAATTTTTTAATTTAATCTTAATAATTAATATTTTATACAATATTTTTAATGAAAACATTTTAAATAACATATATCTAAATTAAATAATACAAAAAAGTTCAATTTACATAATAAATTTCTTCGTCCGTGATTGTTTTAATATCTTATCTAAACTTAAACAAATATATACAATAAAAACAATTATTTTTTTAAATTGTGTAGGGAAAGGATTTTGTTAATAGTCGTGGATTTAAAAAAAAGTAGATTATAAATATGGTTAAGTTATAGAACTTCGATGCCCATTTGGTTATTTTTCAGGGATTTTGAAGGATTTCTGAAACAACAAAATGTGCCAGATTTCCCGCTTAAAAATCTCAGTTGTTTATCTCTCGGAAAATATAGAAGTTTTTATCATTTTAATGGAAAAAATTTATTCAGAATTCATACAAAGATCATCAAGTTAAAAATAATCCTTTTAGAGCCCATTACAAAAAAATAAAAAAACCTTATGTAACGGAATATTTATACGTATTCTACTTGATCTATTGTTAACCTTACTGATCCAAAAAACTGATACAAAACTAGACAAGTTTTTACAATTGAATTAAAAAAAAAACATTAAAATGTGTATTCTTTGTTTTAAAAAAATCAATAATTTTCTTTTATAATTATATTTAATTTTATTTAACCTTGAAAGTACAATTTGTATCATTATTTTTTGGTTATATTTCAAATTATAAAAATTAAAAAACTTTGTGGATTTTTACAATTTTCAAACAACAAAAAATTGCCGAAACCTTTTCTTTTTCGAAAATTTATTAAACATTTCAACATTTAAAAAATAGAATTTGAACGATTTCGTTTTAAAGAACTTACTGATCTTTTTTTATTACATAACATTTAAAACCAGACAACATTTTAAAATTAGAAAAGTTTTAAAAATTTGATTTTAATTTAGAGATTGCAATTTTAACAATATTTCGGAAATGACATTTTCGTTTTAAACCAAAAATCTTAAAAACTTTACAAATCAATGTTTGTGTTCAAAATTTAAAAGAAAACATGTTTTACATTTTTAAACAGCGAATAATCTTACAATTTATTTATTTATTATTATTTTTTTGTTTATTATTTAAATATATTTTTTCAACATTTTAAAAATTACTTTTAAATTTTGTTTTTGAACTTCAATTAATTTAAAACGCTCAATTTATATTGTTTGAAACATTTTACAAGAATTAATTTTGATTATACTCTTAAAATGTTTGTTATTTTAATTCAATAGAATTCACACTATTTTAAATCTGATAAAATTTTTGTTTTCCAACTAATGTGATCTTAAAGTAATTTGTATATTTTTTAAACTATTCAAAATTTGTAATTAAATTTTGTTTTTAAAAATAGGTTAATTTTAATCTTAAATATCTCCTTAATTTAAACTTTTCTTTCGATTTTAATATAACAAATTTCATCAAATTTAAAACTATTTTCAAATTTAAATTATTATAATTATATAAATTTAAAAAAACTGAGCATTCTGCTATTTAATTTTTTAACATACCTTTTTCAAAGAAGCTCTTTTAAAACTGTTCAAATAAATAACAAATCAAAGTTTGTTTTCTAAATTAAAAATATAAATATTAAAAAAAATATATTCTACTTGGGTAATTTTTATTTCTAATTTTATGCTTAAAAAATTGTTTTTAATTTAAAAAATGTCCTTTAATATTGTTAATGTGTTTGTACGTATTCACAGTGATTTTAGTTTTGCCTTTACTAAATTTTTTACCTTATATAGGAAAGTTTACTTCAGTTTTATGGCTTAATATTGATCGAGATTCCCTGAATTTGTCCTGGATTTAGGAAAATTTTAAAGCATTTTATCCCTGATTAGAGAAAAAGCCTTTCTGTATTTTTTTAAACAAAAAAAGTGTCTATTTGAGCCCTAAAAATCACTCTTATACGAAAAGAGCCCTAGGAAGCCTTTGTATGAACCCTATTATTGTTTGGCTAAAGTTTATTGAACAGATCTGATACATATATTTTTTTAATGAATAAAATGTGGTTCACTTGTTGTGTAATATTTTTATAAAAATAATGATGATTGTAATGTCTTCTTAAAGTTTGTTGTTTAGTCTTTAGAAAAATGTTTTTTCTTCAGATTCTTGAGGATATTTATGTTTTTAATATTTGCGGGTATTTATTGTTTTGATAAAAGAACTTCAAGTGTTTACCTTAGCTGTTTCTAATTTTTTGTTAATGTTGATACTGTTAGTTGTTTTGCTGAAGGATTTAAATTGATGAAAATATCGAAAACATAAAGATCGAATTCCATAAAATCGACTTGCAAAGAAAAAAATCCTTCAAAAATTACAAAATCCGAAAACTATTTACAACATTGTAAGGCCATTTACAAAATCTACACAAAAACCTACAAGTTCTTTAGTTTTCATCGAAATCTTTCAATACACAATTCAAAATCCTTACGTAAGAATAGTAGTATTTATTTCAATTATCAATATTTAACAATGATTTTACAAATAAAGTTTTGAATTTAAAAATCAAATGCGGCCATTAACTTCAAGGGTTGTGTATAAATTGCAAATCGGATAATTCCATTTCCGTTTAAGTGGTCCAAAAACATGTTGTCCAGATTCCAGTGCTGTCTGATCTTGTTGATATTTTATATGTAACTTTTAGGTATGGTTACCACACATTAGGCTTCATTTTTAGGTTCATATGTTAGTGAAATTTCGTTGAAAATTCAACGAGACAATGAGTCTTTGTTTATTTGCTCAGGGTAAAGGACAGAACCACGTTTGTTGTTACATTTGAGTTAACATCAAGTCTTTCTTAATTTGCCCAGGGTAAAGGAAAATTTTTGTTAGTAAAATAATAATAATATAAAAATAACAACAAGTCCCTGTAGATTTTTTTCAGGGTAAACAAAAAACAAAACTACTTTTTGTAAATAAGTTTGTCGAATGTCGGTTAGGAGCTTTTATTTCAGATACAAATATGAGCTCACAAAAATTTGAATAATTAAGTATAGTAACATGTCTTCATATTTGAATTTTGAAGATCTTATAAAACTAAGCTGAGTTAATAACATGCACTTTATCAAACAATACTAGGACACTTCCAAAATAAAACTCATTCACACTAATTAAAAAAAAAATAACGTTATTAAATGTAAAGTCTATAAATCTACCGATAAGTTTCATTACAACAAAATTGTGAACTCTTCGAAAAGCAGCAGAAGAAAGAAGTGTAACATAGGCTCAGATATGAATATATATATATATTTTTTGTTAATATTTAGAAGAAATATTTCTAAATTTCCTTGATAATTATATTTACTTTTGAGAAGAATTATTTCAACTCTAACCTATTTCTGGGCTAGATTTTCAAAATAAATAATTTGGGGAATATAAGACTGTCTATTTAAAAATTCTCATTTATTTTGTTCGATATTTGCTAATTAAGAAATATACTTTACACCTCTTTATTTATTATATATTTAACCTTCGGTGGGCCTTACTTATTTCAATATACCTTATTTATACACATAAAATCTAAAATTCGTAAAATAAATATAATCTATGTGCTCGGTATTTTTTAAAATTTCTAAACACAATTTATTTTACTTGTTTCNGCTAATTAAGAAATATACTTTACACCTCTTTATTTATTATATATTTAACCTTCGGTGGGCCTTACTTATTTCAATATACCTTATTTATACACATAAAATCTAAAATTCGTAAAATAAATATAATCTATGTGCTCGGTATTTTTTAAAATTTCTAAACACAATTTATTTTACTTGTTTCTTCAATTCTGTTATATTATTTTTCATTTCAATTTTTGTATGTGTATTTTTTGAAGACCATTTTAAACAAATTATTAAAGCATTTATTCTTGTAATAGCTTAAAATAATAGGCTATTATGTTATTATTATGGTTGTGTTAATACATTTTTAAAATTTTCTGTTTTCTTGCATTTTACTCATATAATTACACAGCCAATTAATTTTTTATAGTTTTTCTATTATTTTTCTTGAGTAAAATACTTTTGTTTTAACTATTGACAGTATTTATTTTTAGTATTAGCTCTGAAGGATTTTTTCGTATGCTAACAACGATTTAATGACACACTATCTTCTTGGTATTCTTACTCTTTTTTTTAAATATAGAATATTAGTTTTTTTTGCGGAGCGGATTGATTTTCTAATTAATATTTTATTTTTTAAATTTTGTGAAATTAGTTATTTTATTTATTTTTTATCCCTTGTACTTATTGTAACATATTTAAATATAATGTTTTATTATATTTATTCTTTGCGGAATTCTTAGATAAATCTAATTGATTATATAAAATTAAAAAAAAAATAAGTTCTCTTGAAATAATACTTATTTTTATTATAATATTTATTAGTCGAATTACCAATATTATTTATTTTTTACACAATATTTTATGTTTGTTTTGTCTATCTTAATATTACTATTTTTTTTAAAATTGAATTTTTTATTTATCTCAGAATTGTTTAATATTTTTTGAGTTTGATTCTTTTGCTTTGATGGAAAAAAATATATTTTTGCATAATCTATTTCAGCTTGTTTTTTTAATTATTGCCATTTTTTAAATTGATTTCTGTGTTTTTTTTTTTAATTAATTAAAGGAAAGAATTTTAATGTTTGCCACTGCTGTTATATTTTTTAAAAGTTTTTTTATTATTATTTTTTTGTAATTATTTGTTTTTGTTTTTTATTTCTTGATGGTATTTATTGTTTTAATTAAAGCATTTTAATTTTTGGGTTCGTTGTTTCTATTTTTTTGTTTGTTTTTATTTGTTAATATTATAATAACGTTTATGCTCAAAACGTAACGTATGGTTCACGTAACGTTACGAAAAGTAGCCTATGTTTTGACCAAGATTTAAGGGAATATCTCTACCAAATTTGATAAACCCGTCGGTTTCTATAAGGAATAAACAGACAGAAAGACAGATTTGAATTTTAATATATATATTGTTTTATGGAGCTCTTAAATAAAGCCGATTGAGTTTATTACATATTTTTTGAAATCTAATTATTTATATATTATAATATTTCTTTGTCTAACATTTGGTGACTATGGTTACGCTTTTTCATATTTAAAGCAATTTTTTTACTCTAATTGTAATGTATAGAGTATTATAGTTAAGCTGAAGTATTTTTTTACATTGTTTTTACTTATTTAAAAATATGTTTGTAACTTTATTATTTATATTTATATTCTTGACTTTTGTACTTATTTAAATATATTTTGTTTTTTTATTATTATGTATTTATTTTGAACACTTGATGATATTAATTGATTTTATGAAAGAATTTAAATATTTCTGAATTAGTTTCATTGATTTTTTTTTTGTAATTATTGTTAATTTTTTCTTATTTTTTTTTTTTGTTATTTGCTGTTTTTTCTTAAATTCTTGTAGGTCTTTATTGTTTTGATTGAGGAATTTCAAGGTTTGATTTTTTCAACTTTCCTGTTTCTGGATTTTTGTTAAATATTTTTTTAAAAATATTTATGTTGTTTTTGTTGTTTTGCTGAAGGAACCGTTCTTGGAACCTTTTAATTTATTCCTATCCAAGAAACCCAACTGCATAACGACGCCCGAATTTCTCCATACAAAATTCAAAAGTTTTTACATGTTACAAAACCCAAATGACTTTTTGTCCGAATCGAATGTTTTTTTATAAAATATTAGTTTCTATCAAATAATAAATCTGCTTTTTTTTTTTTAGTTTATAACTAGTTTTTAAAAAAAATTGTTCTGAATAGTGATTTTCATAATGTTGCTCTTAAGAAAATTAAAGAATTCCCATTTAATTGAATTGTTTCTTCTACCGATTAAATTAAACATATTTTACAAAGGTTTTTTAAAAACATAATGTTTCATCTTAATATGCAGATGTTCTTTACAATTTAGCTTTATTGTGCACTCAAAAATGTGATCTTGTTTGTTAGAAATGTCACGAACTGGAATAGTTGTAACATTAATATTTATTAACATTTTTAAAAGTTGTCAAATCAAATCAATAACAAAATCAAGTCCATAAACAATTCAAAAGAGTCCTACTTGGAACTGAGTTCTTTTTGCACTAGCCTTAATTACACCCTTAATACAATTTATAACATAATAATCCTTAGAAACCCGGTAGATAAAAAATAAATAATCGGTTTCTTTTGATTTTTTGTATTTAAAATTAAAAACTAATATAACTTTTCCAATATTTTTAGGGGAAGCAGAAATTACAGGAGCAACAAACTTAATGGCCCATTATGGGCTGGAACACTCTTATGGAAAATTCTCTGGAAAGAAAGTCAAAGAACAGCTCTCAACATTTCTACCGAATCTGCCTGGATGCGATGGAATGCCTAACATGGTAAGATTTCTTATCTTTTTTCATTGTTAAAGGTTTAAGTGTATTTCTTGTTGCAGGAAAATAGTACCCTCCGAAGTGTAATAGAAAAACCCCCCATTGGTGGAAAAGAGCTGCACATGCTGTCAAGTGTTCAGCTTGCTGGCTTCCGTCTACATCCTGGACCGGTGAGTAGATTTTTTATTCTGACTTACTTATAAATAAAAACTGATTTCAAGAAAACTTAAAAAAAAAATCTATTTAAAACATATTTATGTGGATTTTTTTTTAATTTTCTTATTAATAAAACATATATAATATTTTAAACTATTTCCATTTTTAAATGTGTATAAATGTTGTGTATTCTTTTATTAATAAAACTTTTTAAAAGAATTTACACAATTGGAATGAGTAGATTAAAATATTTCCCAATATCACTTTAAGCTCAAATAAAATTCAAGACTCCATATTTTGAGATTTTCAATTATGTTTATCAGAAAGCATTAAAGATTCTGACTCTCGAGGCAGAGCTAAAAATTCTCAAACTTAAGTGAATCTACATAAATTCTCAAATTAAAAACAAAAAACAAATTTGCAACAAAATCCTTTTGACCTATCTTTATCTCTAGGAATTTTGTAAGGTAGCAGGTTTTATTACTCAAAAACGCATTTTATGCAGTATCCAAACTGTCATTGCAGGGTTCATACAAATGCTTTTTTTTTAATAATCAATTGGATAAAATACTTAATTTTTCCCTAAATCTAGGAAAAATTCAGTGAATCTCA